>JACXSJ010003122.1:12616-29491 GCA_014851325.1 Pentalonia nigronervosa
ACACACACACACACACACACACACACACACACACACACACACACACACACACACACACACACACACACACACACACACACACTCGAATAGATACATGCACACATGGATACACGATATTATACATATTATTAATATAATCGCGTATGTGTGTGGCGTACGGGAGAGTATTTAGAATTCACACAGATCGGGCCGCGGGAGAAGGACCCAAGTGTGGAAGAGGGTATTTCTGTGCGAGGAGGGGAGGTCATCCGTCGAGCTGCGTTGCCGGATCGTGTCCGTTTCACGGCGCGTTTACGGAAAAGGGCAGGACCCCGCCACCACCCGCCACCGGATGGAGATGGACTGATTCGTGACACGAGGTATATGCCGAGTAGTAGCGGAGTACGCGTGTGTGTTGTGTGTGTGTACCAGGTTAGGCCGGCGGGTTGGTGGGTCGGCGATGGCGACGGTGGCGAGTGGTGCGTGGTGACTGGTTGGGCGGCGGGTGGGTGCCAAGAGAAAACGATCGATTCTCTAGCTATTCTAGCAAACTCCGTTTTATACATATTGTACATACGCGCGACCGTGCGTGTGCGTGTGTACACGTAAAAGCCACTGTGTCGTTGTCGGGCGGCCATGCATAAGTAACACACCGGAGCGGGCACACAGACGTTTGAAAACTCCAGCGGAGCTCAACCCCGCGAGCACCGCCGTCTAAGCAGTCACGGCAGGAACAGTGCAAACAAAACCCATCGTTGCCGCCGCCGCCGCCACCACCTTCCTGCCAACATTAGGTCCCTGCCGCAGCCGATGTTACCCGTTACCCGGTAGTACCCGGTCACAGCCTATTTGACGGTCGTCGAACACCCCGCCACTGAGATTCTCACTCCTCCCCTCCCATCTAAAAGACGCGACCCTCTCGACACCGCCACAGGGTCTTCGTGTAGTCGACATCGCGGTCTCCTCTTCACAAACATTATATTATAAGATATTATTATTACAAAATGCAACCGCGTATTGTTGACGCGAGCTATATAATAGTATCATCGAGTCGGGTGGAAGAGAACAAAAAAATATAAAACACTCTCGACTACCGAGCGTAAAGCACGCCGCCATCACCTTTCCATAATATACTGAAAGAAGTTGTTCAAAAAACCTTTAACATATTATTTTTATACGACATTCGCATTAACCTAACGCGTGCACAAACAAACAAATGTGACGTTAATTCGACCGCGATCAGCGTTAGCCGTTGAGAAAACGAGCTTTTGAAAACATCCTCAAAACGTCACATCAAAAGCTTTCTGCAACAGTTAAAACCCAAACAAGGAACCGGCCGGATTGTAAACTACACAGCTACTACCGATCGAGTGGTGAGACATACAAAATAATACCATATAAATAAATGTTACGGATTTCGAATACACGTTACCGAGAAGACCGCGTGAGAGTAAAATTATCGTTTTTCCAAAAAAAAACTTGCGACGTGGCACGTGGACAACAGACTTAATACATGGCTCTAGGATTCAGACAGACGTTTTTAAACGCATAACAGTAATAATGGCGTTTTATGATATAATATTAGACTTATTGGCATACCGTTAAACACCGCCGTCGTCGTAGCTGTCGCCGCGCATCGCTACGGCAGTACGAGTGCAAATCATCATTTCATTATTATTATACTATTATAATTTATAACACTACTACTTTCATATACTATATTATTTGTATATCAAAGAAGAATCGTTAAAACACGACGACGTCGACGGAGATATTTTAATATCAATAATATCTTCGTCGTCGGCTTAATAACGACAAATGAGTTTAATTATGATTTTGAGAAAACGTTCGTGAAGCACGACGACGACGATTGGTTGACATTTTTAAACGAGAATGAAAAAAAAATAAATAAAAAAACTGTGTTCTCGTTGACGTGGAAATGAAAAAATAATAATATCGCACACGCGACTGCTGCGCAAATTTCGAAACGCAATTAAATATCAGTCGCTCGGAGGCGGCGGCGTGTATAATATTCAATGACAAACGAGAAAATATTCGTATTGTCATATATATATATATATATATATATATACACATACACATTATACATACATTATTATTTTATGTACCTACGTGGTATTTTTATTAATACACACAAATAAGACTCCCACCGGGCAACATTCAGAGACGACGTGTGCGATTCGTACCTACGTAACGTCCGCAGTACAGTTTGTATTGTATTTTACACAACCGTAAACATGATAATAAAATAATAATAATATTAAAGTTTGAAAAAAAAGTTCCAATTTCGACGGATTATACACACCGAACCTACCTACATAGTGGCGTTTACTATAATTAACTATATTTCTACGACCCCAGAAATAAGAACAGTAATGAAATCGGTTTTCGATAAGTATTCTGTTGTAGATTGAAATTCGCAAAATGATATACTTACTTACAAATTAAAAATGTTAAAGTATTTATAATTTGTGTTAAGGTTTATTATACACTAATTAAATTATATAATATTAAATTAAAATACCCGCTTGAGACAATTAAATAAAATGTATGACGATTGGGCCGTGGCATTAACGTAGTTATGATTTGTTTTGGGGGCATAGATAATTTATTAAATAAGTATAAGTTAGGGGGCCTTTAACACTCCCCCCCCCCAAAAAAAACCTACTATATAGCTATATGTATTTAATACATCACTATTATACACAGTAAAATAATTTATAATGAACATATTAAATAATTTTTTAACCAAGACATTTTTTTAATACATAATAAATTATTATTAATATAAATAATAATTAATAAACACTATTAGTAAAATAAGATCTAATTTTTGAAGTTTTTTGATAGTTCAAAAACTGATTCTTTAGTAACAAGAGTTATATTTTTATGGACATCTAACATTAATCTAACAATTGGTACATTAAATTAAAATATAAAAAAATCTCTGAAGGGATCTATCCCCATAACCAAGCTACTGAACGGGGGTACCTTACGAGCATAACACCGGTTTTTGTGAGATTTCAAAATCGAATCAATTGCATCAATCTACAAGCGTACACGTAACAGCAACGGCAGTAAATATTTAAAATTGTTATTTAATTTTTTTAGACGGAAATGATTTTATAATATTCGTCGGGTTGTTTTGGGGATTTAAAATAGGGCCCCGCACGGTTTTCTCACGGCGTCACGTTACCGAATTACCGACATTTTACAGTCTACGACACTACGCCGACAATGTAGGCGGCGGTGAATCGTTCAAACACAACGACGACGATCGTTCTGTTTTCTGTTATACGTTCTCTAAAATGTTGTATTATATGGTACGCGGCCACGCGGGAGAGTAAATTATTTTATGCCGTCGTGTTTTTTAAACGCAATTATTATTGTCGGCCAAGAAAATATGTTCACTCGTTGTTCGACTCGGTAGAACACTTTGGGGTCAACGAAACTCTATATTATTACTATTATTATTATTTTATATTAGACGATTGAGTACCGTTTTTTTTCTATCTTCACAGTAGTTGTAAATTCGATCATGTCGGTAATAAAATAATGGTTAGAAACGATTTGCACACGGCGATGCAATATTCACCGATCCAAGTCGAAAAACGCGAACGACGACGGTACTCCACAGTTGCACTGCTACAGTGCTACTACTTCAATTATAGTACCCGCACAAAAACATTATTTTTGTTTCAATTTTTTATTCTTTTAATTGTACGTGGACTGCGTTTTAAAACATTCTGCGCTAATAGAGTCATTGATGATTGATTAAATCATTTATACTTATTGACAACATAATATTGTTTAAAAATTATTTTTCTTTCTTATTAACCGACACAGAACACAACGGCACAACTAATTAATATCGATTTAAATAAAATATAAGACTCAAGTACTCGAAACACTTATATAATACAATTATAATATACATACTTCAATACTTGTCGGATGATTATTGATAAGACGTTCGGTTAGATATGAAATAAAAAAAAAATAACTA
The DNA here is from genome assembly GCA_014851325.1 of Pentalonia nigronervosa. Lineage (NCBI taxonomy): Eukaryota > Metazoa > Arthropoda > Insecta > Hemiptera > Aphididae > Pentalonia > Pentalonia nigronervosa. The sequence goes on from JACXSJ010003122.1 coordinate 16,623, forward strand.
CCTAACGTTTATTAACATTGTAATCTTATACAGTGACACGTCGTACGGTAAGAAAATCGTAACATTTTAACAATAAATTAGATTGAAAAAATAGCTTTTATAATCTGTCCTCTCTAGGTCACATACATAAAATTAGTCCTTGGTCACATTACACGATGTCATTTTTATCAATTAAATATTCTGTACACTGTGCCTGGTGGTACACCAACATTAATTCTTGTCATATATTATTTAACATATTCATCTCTGATCAGCCAAACTCGAACCAAACCCTAGTCGGTGACTTTGCCGACAACAAAGCTATCATAGCCACTAGTACAAATTCATATCTAGCTTCCCTCTACGTCCAAAATCATCTCAATCTTCTTGAAACCTGGTATAGGAATTGGGGAGTTAAAATAAACGAGAACAAGTCTATCCATTGCACCTCCACTCTTCTACAGGGAATATGTCAGCAACTTTCTCTAAACAACCAACTTTTACCTATAGCTCAATGTGTACGTTACATAGGAATTCACATCGACCGTTGTCTTACATGTCTACCTTATATTAAAACAAAGTTCAATCACCAAATAATCACCTACACCTCCTCCGTATTTTACTAACCTTCAAAAATATAAAACTGCCAAATAAATTATTGATTTACAAGCTACTGCTTAGACCCATCTGAACATACGGTATCCAGCTTTGGGGCTTAGCAAACATTTCTAACATCAACCATATCCAAAGAATTCAGTCAAAAATCCTTCGTGCCATTTCAAAAGTTCCATTCTATATCTTAAACAAATACCTCCACTCTGATTTAAATATATCTACAGTCACGAAATTGGCTAAACTACATTACAAACGCTTCAATAACCGATTATATCGTCACCCCAATCCACTTATTTCTGAACTCACGTCCATAACTATACCTGGTCATCTTCAAGAGAGATTAAAAAGACAGTGGTATCGTAACCTGCTCACATGAGTATACAATTCTATTAACTTCATAAAAATAAAAAACAATGTAAATTCAAATGCATATAAGTTAGCTTACTAAGCCTATAACTATTTAATGTCGAAGTACCTCTGCTGGAAATCTTTTCACTCTGTATTTCATGTGTACTTTATTATATTCATCAAATAAGTTTATTGTTCAATTATGTAACAGATTGCTTAATAAAGAATTATACTCTATATATACATACACTGTACAAATGCCGTTTCAAATGCGGCAAGCACAATTTTTGGTATGCCGCATTGTTCGACGTATTTTATTTATTATTCACCAAATCATAACTTATCAAAACCGTGAACTCGTCACGTTAAAGGTTAAAGGTTTGATGACGATGTGAAACGTACGTATATATTCTATGCACACAGACGCAAAAATATTATAATATTCATTAAACGTCGAACAATAATTTTTCAACGATTTACATCACACACATGAATCGGTGGAAACGTGTTTTTGAAAATTAACACGCGAAAACGTGAGAAACGGTCGAAAAGTCTCGACCGACCGACCGTCTAACTAATCGGATTGTTATTTTTTTTATATATCTCTAAAATAGAATTAGTCGTAAGCGCGCGCGCATATGTCACTGCAAATCGACTTAAAGCGTTATCGACTAGGTGCAACGACGTCATCCACTCGTACCTATACGTAATACTATTATAAAATAGTGTATGATCGGATTCGTTTCGTGTTCGCTACACGATTATAGTGGTCTCGCCGTAACAATATTTATAAAAACGATTTTTCAAACGTACAAAATAATAACGTCGGTCGTTGGACACAAACGTCGAGCACCGCCACCTACCTACCTACCTGCCGACCACCAACCTCTCGGGCGCGGAAATGATGCAAAGGCGGAAAAAGCCGACGAAACGATTTCTCGGTGCATGCGTACACGACGAAAAGTCGCGGATTTGGGTTATAGTCGTATGGGACGCGAGCGCAAAAATAAAACACATCGGAATGCGGCGGCACAAACTTTGGCCGGTCATCTCTCTCACTCACTCTCCGTCTTTCCCGTCATCAGTGCACACGCACACACATACACACAAATACGTATGCGCGCGCGCGCACGTGTGTGTGTGTGTGTGTGTGTTGTGTGCGGTGTTCGACCGCCATTGTTCACGCGCGCCCGGTTACACTTCTCGGCCGCTTATTTATTACACGACGTATTTATCCAGAGCACATCTCCTCTCGGCTCTCGCGCTCGCACAAGACACACACACACACACACACACACACACACACGCACGCGCACACACACACACACACACGTGATCACACACGCAGTCTCCCGCCCTCCATCACTTCGCATACAAAAGACGACACAAGCGGCGGCCGCCGAGTGTTCCACGAATGTGCAACGCGAACTTGCCACGTACACGCACACGCACACAACGACGACGACCTATGGAGGAATCCGTTGCCAGAGGCGAATGCGATTATAAAAAATAAAATAAAATTCACACGACGTGCATATATATATAATGTATAAATGCTCTTGGTGTATAATAATATTGTAGAGGAATCGAAACGCGTCTTTCGACGACGATGCAGCGATATTGCCATTTACGGATTTCGTCGTCCACATTGCCGTGCAACAACCTACCAACTGACACATGTGTGTGTGTGTGTGTGTGTGTGTGTGTGCGCGCTTCGATATATTATATTTATATTATATCGTGTCGTTATGTGAGCAGCAGAGAAAAAAATTTTTAATTGTACACGGGGCAGAGGAGGAACATTTTGCGGAGGGAAACTGTCGGAACAAGGTAATGTAGTAGCGCGGTGTCGCCTAATATACAGTGGAGGGGCGTGGTACGGCAACGACAACGACGACCGTCGAGAAATTTCTCGTACATTTTAGAATAAATGCGAACCGTATTTAAAAAACCCACCGAGAGGTCGAGGCATTATCGATCGGCGGTCGTCCGAAAATAATACAACTACTATAACTATATAGTATACGCAACAAACACCATTACGAGCGGCAGACGCGGAGCAACCCTCTCGCCATAACCGACCGAGTAGGGGTTGTCTTTGTACGATATAAACGTACATGTCTGTGCTTTCGGTATACAATAGTAATAATAATATAATCAGGACGGCGAAGGATGTTTCCCGTAAAGAGACGTTTTATAATATTATAAAAGTAGAGATGTTTTTGACGCGGATGGCAGATGACAAGAAGCGAATACTGCCGAGAATGCGGAAGAGACATCGTGACCGTAGAGCATAATATTATTGTTTGTACGGGATACGCTTATGTAATGATACTATTAGAATATTATATTAAATTATATCGAAAGTTTTTGAAAACGGCTTCTTTGTGGACACACGCGGTAATAACGATGTTTACATAATATATAATATCGTATTATCGTTGTGTGTAATCAATTTACTAATATTATCGTACGGTAGTATTATACGAAATATTGAAACACATACATATGAAGTACATAAATTATACAGTATGATAATAATACAGACGTATATTATTGAATTTCATAGTCTTGTGGTATACATAAAATTGTACAGGTGTCGAACTAACCTTGGGAACACATCATCATCGATATATGCGCACCGGTCGTTGCTGCTGACGACGAAGGCGAAGGCGGTGGTGGCAGCGGCACGAGGTAACACGACATATGCACTGGCGACGCAACAATATGAACTCTGCGTCTCTTCCATAGGCCGGGGGGAGTAGGGTGGTAGTGGTGCTGGTCGTGGTCGTGGTGGTGGTGGTGGTGGCGACGGCGGCGGCGGCGGTTGGTGACGAGAAGATGAGTCGGCGGAGGGGAGGGGGGAGGGGATTTAGACGGCGAGAAAAGTACACCCCACCGCCGTTCAATCGCTGCCGTTACACTAGTTAGGTACTATAACTACAACAGCAGCCGTTGGTGGAACTCATCGTCCGAGTTTCCACACGACGTAATATTGATTTTACAATGAAATTCGCCGACGACGACGGCAGCCGTTAAAAAAAAATAACAAGAAAAACGCCTCGCGACGTCGAGCGTACGCGTCTCCTCTGGCGGCACAAGACGAGGGAGCCGCCTCCGGTGTGCACCGGGTGCGAGCGCGCGCGCGCGCGCGCGAGTTCGGATGAGAAGCGTATTTAATTACTGTCCGGGTCTCGGGTTGTAATAATAATAATAATAATATTAATAAAACAATAATAATATTATCGTTGTCGTCGGTGTTATCGCACCCGGGGGCGGCGTTTGTCGGAAACCATGAGTACGGAAACGACGCACGCGGACGTAGAAGAGAAGTGAACCGAACGATCGGACGACGACGGCGAACGAACGCGCACGCACTGCTGGCTGGAGGTTTTGTGAAACTAACTGCGGCCGCACAACCCGATGACCGGACTCGGAATGGGAATAATGACTCTATATCCTCCCGACGATAATATAATATATATAATATAAAATAATAATAATATATAATATGACAGTGTGCACACGAGCAGCTGCTCTGCTCACCGTGGCCCGCTCTCTATAAAACGCGTGTATACAATATTAATATCATACACTGTTGCAGTGTTATAGTATACCGCTGTGTAGTAGTAGTGTGCATTCCTTTCCTGTGTTTGGTAATAATAATAATAATAATAATAATATTCAACTACTATAATTTTTATTTCTCTCCTCTTCTCTCTTTTTTTTTCGATTGCGCGCAATGCCCAATGCTGCGCGACCTTCGCACACCGCGCCACCACCGCACCAGTGTAACCACTCGCAGGCTCCTCATCATCGACACACACACACACACACACACTCGCTCCTTTGGCGTTCCTACCCTGTTGCGAATTTTCACCGACAATTTTCAACTACCTACCGTGTGCATATCACACATACCGCAGCCAGCACACGCGTTCGATTCCGCCACTATTGTGTTACGCGTACACGGTTAGCTACCCCAACTACCGCGCAACGATTTTTTTCGTCCTAACCCCGTTGGCTGGGTTCCGTAGCGAAAACCGTCGACGATAAGACGTATGCAATGATACACCTGACAAATGTGGTTAGGAACATAAAGAAGCGGACAATTTCCTTCGACATGATAATGATATACCATAATACCGGTATGACGGGAAAAATTCCGTTTAGATTTTCAAACAGACCGCCAATATTTTTTTTTTTGCTTTAAACAATCCGAAACGAACAATTATTTATAAATAACCGACAGTGTTAACACTACGCCACGGTAATTTCGAAACTATTTTTGGCTACTAACCGCCAGAACGGCAAGCACAACTAACCCCTTTGTGCACGTTTGGAAATTATTACAGCTGATCTATCCACTCGCAATGAAGTTATTGTATGAACGTTCGAGATTAGAAGAATCTATTTTTAGTCTACGAAACTTTCGAATATGTGCACATTAACAAAAATATGCAGGCACGTGAGTGTAAAGGAAAATCGGAAACAAATCACATTGATAACGCGAAAAACATAACAGTAATAATAATTATTAATATATTTTTTATTGGAACCGTGTATGGAGATTACAATATCGTTACGTAGGTATCATTGTGTGCGTGTAAACGACTGTTGTTGTGCACTATAACTACGTAGTAGTCGTACCTATATTGTGTTCGTGTGTTTATGCGGTATCGTGAAAAAGATATCGCCAAATGAGGTTACACGATCGCATCGGCGGCGGCGGCGATGGGGGAAAAACAAAACTAAGATGGCGCCGCCCATCGGTTTTTAGCGAAGTGGTAAATTGAAATGCACACACGCGCGCGCACGAGCTGGCGCGGCGTCCGGTGTGTACACCGTGTATATTATAATAGTCGTGATTTAGTGCAACGGGCAACGGCCGCGTAAACAACAAAAATCCTCGACGAGAGTCCAATATGGCGACTCCTCCGCCAACGGTAATGTCGGCCCGAGAAGCGTACTTGGTGTACGTCGGCGCGTTCCTCTCCATGCATATATAATATATAATGTATTATAATAGTACCGGAGACACACGAAAGGTATAAGCAAGGAATAATATAATAGTAATATGACGTCCTAATAGGAGAGCGTGCGCGAGTGTGTACTATGTGTATTATTATTAACATATTATGCGCATGTTTTGGTGTGTGAGCGCGAGACATTGAGAAAAAGTAAAAAAATTATAAAACCAGAGAACGAAAAGAGGAAAAGAACGAGCGAGAAAAAACGAAATAAAGCCGACGGAGGAAGGAAGTGTGTGCGTGTGTACGTGAAAGGGCGAGCGCGGGGGCGCACGGTTCGGCAACGCCGCAGGATTCGTGACGTCACGGCCGCGGCTGGTACGGCTGAGTGGGCAGTCAGCTGACGACTACTACACGGCTCAAACGGTAATGCTACGATTATTTTTATCAGCAGGGCACTGCGGGGCACGTCTGATGTCTGGCGCGCGTACCGCGGCGGCGTTTGGTCGCGCGCTCGAACCGGGTGCCGCGAACACGAAACCTAATAGATTCGGACATGTCCGGAGAGGTGTAACATAATATATTATTTTATTTCTCGAATTACAAAAGGTACGGAAAAACAAAACACGGGAGTCGCGTGACGTTCCATCGAGATTTGAATTGATCGACGATAATGATTCGCAGAATTTGTATTTTATAATAACACAAACTACCAATATTGTACGGGAACAGTGTGTACACGTCGACGTCATCTTATCGGTAAAATCGGAACAATGTTTCATGGGTACAATATTTTTTTATGCCCTACGGATGCATAGTCAAACTAAATCGTTTAATTGTCATGACGTGTCGACAACTCGACAAAATAATTGGCGAAGTAAAAAATTTGTTAAGACGTCGGTTTATCAAATATTAAGACTATAGAAAGCATTCGAGAAATGTATGTTTTAATATTTCGAGTGCATATGTCATGACCACCGGCTATGGTGGCGATGATTTTTTCAGCGATTCGGCCAAAACGATATTGATTGAAGAAAAGGAATAGAAAATAAGAAAATTATAATAATGTAATGGAGTTCGAGCAACGAATTATATTTAACCGGGTTATTAACTATTGTACACTGCAACGAGCCAACGACTACGACGACGGGCGCTTGTTGACGTAATATTATTATTATTATTATTATTATGGTAATTGTGTCACAGGCCTACACGGTGTCGGCCGGTAGAGGGAACGTAACCGCGCTCCCGGGCCCGAATCCCACAGAAACCACCTACACCGCCGTATTACTATAATACTACTATTACTTCTATTCGGATGACTCGCGCGCGCGCTATCGTCGCCAACGGCCCAAGCGCGTATAAATGAACGACCGGTCGCGCGCCTCTGAATTGAATTATATCGCGTTTATAAGCTCCCTGTGTTTTACGCCCGCGGGACGACGACGGAGGGCGGTCGGCGAACGAACGGAGCGACGCCGAGTCTATTGTGTCCGACGGGTCGGAGGTTCTGGTGGGAACGGGGGAGGGGGAGGACCAGGAGCGGTATGTGCGAGAAGTGTGTGTATGCCGCCGCAGTCGGTGTAATTAGCGAATTCGATTCACTCTCGACGTTGCCAGACTTACGACAGATTTCACAATCGGAATAGGAAAAAACATAATAATAAAATATAACGGGGCAAAACTGGTTGACGACGGTTCGTCGTTTTTTCGCTATGTTTGCATAGGCCACTACCAACGACGACTGCAGTGAATGTTTTTTTTTCCATGCACACGCCGCTGCCGCCGCTGCTCTACTAAACAAACGCAAGCGATTCACTGGTAATCAAACACAATAATATGATGTATAACATAATATTATAATATATCAACGTGTTTATCCGTCAGGTGCGATCGAATAGAAACACCATCCCGAGTTATGAACCGAATAATGTATTCGTTTTGCAACGACGATGTATGTGTGTGTGTCATTTTGCATAATATGACGTCTGCGATAAAATGTTATTGTGTGCGAGTGGTGATCCGATGTACTTTATTTCCATAACCAAATCAAATGTGGGTTTGGAGAGGTCATTTTTTGATTTTCTCGTGTCTTATTGTAACGCGCGTAAAGTAAAACTGCTCCACCAATTGCGACAGACCCGTTTTTCAAAAATCGGTTTTTTTCAATACAACTATAAAAAATATCATTCGAAGCTCTTCCCAATTGAATTCAAATTTTTAAATAATATTAATAATTGATTAACTATCCAGATAAACACATTAATAATGATAAAATAATACAATATACAATATTTATTATATATATAATGACCCCTCACCACAGACGACACCCTTATAGGTGAATATGTTAACATCTCTACGTATTTTCCCTAATAACATATTCCAAGTCTCCCAGTAAAAAACCTTGAGTTTGAAAAATAATAGATATAATAATATATGATAAACAGATTCACATTACACACACTAAAGGAACCATAAATTGTTTATGTTATTAATTAACCATATATTATTTTAATAGATTGTTTATATTTAAGTTTAAACATACTTGTAAAAAACATCAGCTTGATTTAACTTTAGGATAGTAAAAACATCTAAATTTAATGTTTGACATGCATTTAATATAATATATTGGATTTAAATTAATGTAATTTATATGTAAAGTATAGAGTATTTCTTTAAAATAATTGTTGGAAGTATATAGTGAAAACTTTGAATTCTTCGAATATTTCACTATAGTAGAATATGAGTAAGAGTTGTTTAAAATTGTTTGGGTATGAATAACATGAGATTTTTTTTTATGGGCTGCTAGGTATTCTAAATAAATTTTGCTCTGAATCGATTTTTTAATATTACGTAAGCGACGATACTACACAAAACACGATAAAACATTAAGGCCGTGCTTTCGTATGATTCAAACGAATAGTCAGGTTATCGCAGCGGGGTGGGCCATAACCAGAGGGAAATGGATTTTCAGAGATTCGGACGCGAGAGAGAGGAAGCGCGTAAAACGAGCGCTCACATCACAACGTTCAAATCGCGGTTCTACAGGAAATAAAAAAAAGACACCTCCCACACGCAATCCACCCTCTACAATACGGGTTAACCTTTGCAGCGGCGACGGTGTATAATAAATACGAATATGAAAACGTTTACACTCGGAAAAATTCGAACGTAAACACGTAATCGGGTATTCAATAACACTGTACCCGCCTAGATACGAGATAGTGCGATAGACTTTTATCTTTATAGATACGTTTCACGATTATCAAATGAAATAATATAATGACGGTTTTTTGTCATTTGCATGGATACATTTTTTTTCTACACTTTGTAGCCCACGCCTCCGTCGGTCCGGAACATCGTGTCCACTCTCCTCTTAAACCCCGTCACCGACGTAATATCGTATACGCACATCACACGCGCGATTTTATAGGAATCCGTTATTATGTTTTAATTTTTTTTTTTTTTACGAAAAACAGTACTTCATATTATTAATGATATATTATACCTTCACCGGAGCGCGTGTCTTCCACACTCACCTACCCACCAACCAACGGCGAAGACTATCAGCACAGATACTATACCACAGAACGGTGTGTGGCAGCGGATAGAGAGGTATTTCGTACAAAATATACGATACACGCCTGTCGTCGATAATAATATTTTTAATATGGGCAACTCGGTGGTGCGGTTATAACATAACGACACAATTCGACATCATATACAATATGCTTAGATTTTGTTTGACACAAAACATTTATGTACATTGTATACAACCGATTATTAGGTATTTATTCGATGGTGGTATTATCATTATTATTATTATTATTATTACACCATGGCGGCGGTATGGAATGAGTCGACCTAAAAAAAAAATAAAACAGTACGGCCGAGAACTGTGAAGGGGGAGGGGCGCGGGTTGTAGGTCTGACTTTACATACATATAATATGATTATTGTTTCACAAGAGTATAAATGTCAATGTTCTATTCTATATGATCGACGAGAACTATCTGTCTACGCAATAATAACAATATTAAAATACGAACCACGAGCTATACGCGAGAATCTTATGAGGTGAAAACGCCTTTTACGGTATTATTATTATTTGTACCAAAACTGGGTCTCGTAAATGTGTATACAATATTAATATATTGTTTACGCCATTGCACTGTATAACCCGACACTATTGTGTCGTAGCGGCTTTATAATCGAGCCGAGGAAGGTAGAAAACATATTATTTTGTAGGGCGTCGTTATAATTAAATCGTTGTGTCAACATAATTCTCCTCCGATCGTTTTCCGTGGATTCTGCGCAGAGAGGCACACACTGCACACGATATGCGCGACGGGCAGACTAGTTTTTGAGCGGAAAAAAATGCGTTAATATATTATTTTTTTTTTCGTCAAAACGAGTGTAGGCAATAATATTAATAGCCAGCGTTATAATGTCAACCGGTCGTCAAACCGAAAATCTTTAATTTTTTTTTTCATTCCGTCGGGAAAATATTGGACTAGCGTGCCTCGAAACGACACGAAAATTATCATTACCGTCAATTACACACGGTTAGGTGTGCGCGCGCTTGCTTGCTTGTAAAATGTAATTTACGTGCGTGCATAGCAAAACTCAAATCTACGGAAAGGAAAGGGTTACCCGTCGAGCGTTTATCCGGTCACGCTGTGGCAATGATCCACGGCCATTCAACGACCTTCCGAAAGCATATTGGCACGGCACAGTGTTGCCATACGGCGTGTCGGAGATTATTTTTAAACACGATAATATTCTCGTCCGTTTCCCCGACCCGCGCCACAGCCATCACCCACGAATACCGTGCGCAGCCGGCAGAGGCTATTTAACTCGTATCATAACAAACGCGCTCGTTCCGCGCGCACCACATACACGCACACGCACACACGCACACATGCATGTAGACTCCACTTGATTTCCGATGCGTTTTTCACAGACACTTTGCGACCAGCGATTTCTCGACCGCAATACGGGCGGCGCGCTCGGATTGTGAATTTTTTTTTTCTCGCAGTTCACGTCCACGTACATTCAGTTCTCGTGTATGATGCAAGCCCATAACATTACAATATAACTAAGACGAAATTATTATACTATATCATTATCATTATTATTATTTATTGTAATCGTCGGCCGTGGAGAATGCTCGAGAAGTTGAGAAAATCAGTGTCCGTTTCGCGATGACCTACTTACTTTAGGTAAACGTCAGTTATTGATCAATCTCTTTCTCTCCGTCTCTCTTTCTCTAATGGATACATAAACACAGTATGCACACACATACACAAAAAACACACAAATAGTGGCAAAACGTTTTGAACTCGTTCACAGCGATCGAACAACAACCCCTCTGAAACCGAGTAAACAACTTTTGCAACACTACTATTAGTACTGCAACCGTAACCTATCTATCATGCGTCGCGAGAGCGATAAGAAAATAATAGCCGATCCTTTTATACATTTGAAAAAAATCCAATACAAAATTTTTTTTTATTGAGAAAACGAATATTTACAATCTGTACGAAATAAACGTTTTTTTTTTTTTTTTTTTTGTCACCGCTTTTTGAAACGGCATTGGCGGAAGAGTGACGAATCAAGAACGATGTTTTCTCCTCCCCTCCACAAAGTGGGAGCAATGCAACACGCTTTTGGTGGTAAATATATGGCCTGTGCAAGACGCGTATATACGTCGTCGCAAATGTAGTATAATAATGATGCAGCGTAGGACAGACGAGCGAAAGTGTAAACCGAATTCGAGTTGAATGCATAGTGGCGGAAAATGAAAAAATAAATAAAAATAGTGAGGCCCAATGTAATACATTTCGAAGCTTATTGATCGCATTTCAACACACACAAACACACACGCACACGTACGCACACAAAAACAGTCGGCCAGCTGCCTGCCAGCGAGAGGATAGAAAAGGGGTCGGTGGACACAGCGGAGTCGGGGTATTGTGGCGACGAGGACGGCGAGGTGGACGACTATATACAACGACGTCGAGGTGCGGGAGAGGAGGTGTAACACGGGGCGTTTTACATTATCGCGAGCGCGATGGAATTCCCGGCGACATGGGCAGAGGATTTGCCCGGCGACGGCCGTTTGACTTTGATTTCGAAACCATTATGCGTGGGTTGGGGGGGGGGGGGCGGTAAAACGGTGGCAGTGGAAGTACGGGACGACCGGAGGGGTAACGGAGCACACCAAGATGGCGGACACCCTGGGATCGTTTGTTCGGCCGGGGGATAACTTAACTTTAAAACCCCTTCCCACCACCACCGCCGAAGCCTTTCGCATCATCCACCCCACACACACGAACACCACACGACGGTGTATAGTTGACGTTTCCCACCGCGCCGTGTACATAGTAGCTACTATTGCTACTATGCGTCTACTGTTACGTCGATCTCGATTCGGCGGGTGTCGTCCAAGAGAATGTGGCGGCGGCGGAGCTAGAGCTTGTGCTCACCACACTGATGCAGTGTGTGTGAAAGAGGTTTCTTCCTAGTCGCGGCGAGTGTATTCCTCACGTATATACATATATAATGTACGATCGATGAGTGTGGGATCCACATACGTGTGCACTCACATACACGAACACTCACTGGCGGACGGTCGGCGGTGGCGGGTTGAAGTTTTACAACATTCGGTGCTCCGGCGTGTGTAGTATAATACGTGTATGTGCGGCAATGTTTAACGAAACGACCGGAGCAGTGTGCCCCTCACATAATAAATATACACGTCTCTCCCCGCGTCACCCCATCAACGTTGTCCGCCGCCTACCCGTCCACCTAGTCGTCGCGTTTCCTCCTGCTCCTCCGTCCCAGTTACGGCCACAGCAGCCACCGCCGCCGCCCGTCCTTCCGCGGAGCTCTCTGCCGTTCAATAGAAAACGCCATTTTATTGTATTGTACACACGCACGAGCGTATATACAA
>JACXSJ010003123.1:19194-29537 GCA_014851325.1 Pentalonia nigronervosa
CAGATTATGTTTGTTTCACAAATTTTAAAAATCGAGGCAAATTGAAATTTGTTTCAATGTTTATTTTTGATATAATATTATTCACTGAAAAATGTTATCAAGAATATTCTTCAAACATAAAAAATAACAACTTCAAAAAAGATATTATATTAAAAGTTCAAAGACAATTTTTGGATCGAGTAAATAATGTAAATCCTATACACCCAGTTATTGATACATGCACTTTAGAATTACACGAAATGAAAATTGTAAAATTTATATCTTCATATTATTGTACTTTAAGAGTGCATACACAGTGTAAACAATTGACACAGCAAAAACAAGGTTCAAAGACATCCCTTAGGCATAAATTAAACAAACTTATTTTATTTAACCATGTTTAATCTGAATTATTTTGTGTATTATAATAACCAGTTTATATTATTTAATTAAACTTTTATATTTTTTACTATTTTTATACTATATGACTTCAGCACTCTTGTGATTAGAAATTGTTCATGTTAAATACTTTTAAATTTTAATTGAGCTTGATTTATTTTATAATTAATATTTATTTTCATTGTATGCTTTTATTTTAACTCTACTGCCTATTTATGCTCTTATTGTTTTTAAAACTTATTTATCATAATATAATTTTGTTAATTTATGGTGTATGCTTTTTTTTATGCATGCTATAATAAATATTTTTACTAATTTATAGTTGTATTATCATTACAGAAAAATGTCTAGATGAAGTCAACTCAACATAAGTTACCTAGTTAACTTAACATATTATACAACTTCAAGATCATGACTATAGTTAAGGTATCTACAATTTCTTATAGTATCTTTAAATAATTATTTATTTTAGGAAATTTTGGCCAAGAAGTATAACAAAAATGTCCACAAGAAAAGTATGTTTATATTAATAATTGTTACACTATATTTATAATTGTTATATTCTGTGGTTTTATTACTTGTTATATTATAAATTATTTATATTCTATTAAAATAATCAAAAAGATTATAAAAAATAAATAAGGATGTACAAATATTAAGAATTAAACTAATATAATATTGAGGGAAATAAATCATAAATGAATATTGGATGCGTCATATGCCCGAATGCGCGATGTTCAAGACAAAGATGGTAACACCATTAGTATGCCCCATCTCTTTCTAACATTCTCGCTCGGGTAACACTGCTTGGTGAGCATTCCAGTTATCATATAGTGTTCAATGGACCAAGGTAGCTTACTATCTAGTGTTTTATCACACGTCTTATATAATAATGTAATATTCCGATCCGATCACAGTTCAAAAGACGTTCACGAACTATAATATTAAAACAATGCTACCAATTTTTTTTTGAACTGTGAACTGTTAAGTTACAGGTACTGAAACGGTTCGGAATAGTTCATTAAAGTGAATAGTTCAATTGAACTATTCGTTCAGGAACTTAACATCTCTAGTAACCAGTATACTTTTAATCGTGGTTCATATTACTCGTGTTGTGATGCGCAAGATTGACCGGTTGGCGATTTTCGTCAAGATGGCCGACTGCAGAGTGCAGACGCCACTACGCCAGTCGCGGTACCGGTACGGTAGTACGGTACCCATGTACCATTCTTCTATAAGTCTGTGTGGGACACACCTAGACGTTCTAGACGCCGAGTGTTGACATGGTGACTATAAAAATAATAGTGACGTGTCTGAGTGTTTTATGCAGTTCACTTACACACTATACTCCGCGCCACGAGAGAAGGAACCCGTGTCCCGGCCAAATTGTAATCGACTCCGCGCATTCCCCACTTATTTGACATATCGTCGTTGCACGTTCACGGTCGGGAACTCTGTATAGTATGTATCAATAGTCATTCCGTACACTTGATATAGTGTGTCAATACGTTTGTGTCACTACGTTGACTGTTTAATTTTTTTACTATCGTTACTTTACCACGTTATTTTTTTTAAATCGTAAATGTTTTAGGTGTTGATAGGAAATAAATAATTTGTTCTGCACGTGACATACGATATCAAAAATTATAATATAATATAATCACTCTGTATATCGCATATTTCACGCTGTATGCATGCCACAGCGCGAACTTTAGAGGACAAAGTGGGGGAAACGGAGCCTAGTAACGCTAGCTGCCGTCAGTCTGCATGCGCGAAACGGGTTCCTTCTCTCGTGGCGCGGAGTATACACAGACACACAATTGCTTTATCTAGTTTGCGGTCCATGATCCACGTGTTTTTAATATTTTTGTCACTCGGATATTCATGGTGCGCTTATTTTCTATCAGTTTATAAATATTAATGTTCATTGAGTATTTTACAGTTACGGTATTATAAGACATTCAAAATAATAATTAACGCTTAAATAATTTAATAATAGGTACCTATATATAGTACAATTTGTTACATCACAGTTTTCACAATTTTTGTAAATTTTACCGACAGCTTAATTATTCACTATTGTTGAAACTTAATAAACTAATAACCGTGGCCTACGTAAATCCGTCGATTTTTTTGTACATGTAATCTATGATTTTTATTTGATCATAGTATCATACCTATCTCGCCGTATGATGCGTTTGGTGTGGCGAAATATAAGCTGTTTACACGGCCGTTTTATTTATCATCAGATTAATGTAGGACACGGAGTAAAGGTTTCATGTAATTTTAACTTCGTTTTACTGTATTTTTTCTTTTATTTGTTAGGATTTCAATCATCAGTTTTCTTGATTCAACTGGATGTCAGATGAAATTGTCTTCTTATGATCTACCTACATTGAAGTCTAACCATATGACGTTAATGGACGTTCATTTCGGTCCTCTCGCAGATCTTTCGGTACTGTTTAGCTCATTTGAATCACAGGTAACTGATAAGCAGTCATTAACTATTAGGTAAACCTAAACCTTAAACTGTTGAGCAGTGGTGGTTTGAATCTAAATTTTAAATGACATATTTCCATATTTAAGTATTCACCACCACTCCCTAATGTTAAATCTCATAAATTTGTGTGGCTTTTCTTCATCCATCCCCACCCTTGTTTCCTAATTAACACTTATGATAATAACATTAAATAATTTTATACTTTCTATTCATTAATATTGATTATATATATATTGTATAATATATATTTAATCAATGGTATCAGATTGGTAAATATTTGGTAATATTTGATGTTGTCATTGCAATAAGCATCTAAATTAGAAATTAAAACTATTTTAATAAATTTATACATATAATAATCCCTGTTTCTAAAGCACTGGGGCACTCGGATTGACATTAGGGTGCAGGGTACCCAGTCATAGTGATAATTGGGCGGATTATTGTTATATATGAAATATGAATATGTTGATTGCTGATTAAAGTCAGTAGTTTACTTTTGTTATTTTAATACTGTTAATAGTTAATTACAAATATTACACCAATATAGAAAAATTCAAAAGAATTCCAAGTTTTTACAGTATTAATCAGTGATAATAATACACTTGCCAATAGTCATAAGGTAATACACCATACAAATAAATAAAATATAATGAATATTAAAAATAAGTCATCATATATAATACATATCATAAATACATAATAAAATATAAAATATTAATAAATCAAATGTTAAATCTTGAATAGTCATAATAATTAATAATAATTATTTACAGTTTAAGCAAAACTTATTATCATCTTTGGTTTGCTGTTTATGTTTTACACAATCCATGTGAAACCAATAAAGGCAACAATCACAACGAGTCGATGGTTTTTTACCTAAATTTTTTACGCATTTAGGACAAACCAATTTTTTTTTTGGCATCAATGTTTGGAACAATAAAAGACAACATCATTTTAAAAAAATGTCTAATCAACATTATCTCTGTCATCTTCTAGGATTGCAGAATCCATATCGTTAGCATTTTTTAATATTTCTTTTCTTGATTAGCACGTTATACGCTGATGTTAATTCGGCATGTGCGTGCCGGTCGCTGCAGTCTATTTACTTGCAGACGTTTGTCGCCACGCATATCATTGGTGTAATTGGTGAGTGTCAACCACAGGTTGACACCGGCCGTGTGTGCTTGTTTTCAATACTTTATAAAAGTACACAATTTCTGATTTATTTTTATTTTTAGATAACGAATAATAATAAATTATAGTTAATCATAAAATATAATTATACTTTCAATATATTTAAAACAAAAAAAAAAAAAATCAAAAAAATATTTTTACTTTGAAGTTATACAATTTATATAATAATAACACTATATATGAACAAAACTTTAAAAAATAAAACAAAGTATATCTTTTACTTTGTATAAAAATAAATCTTAATATGTAAAATAATAATGAAACTTATGTTTTCAAAAATAAATCAAAATAAACTAGATTGTGCATGATAAATTTTAAAACAGTTTTGAATACATAGACCAAATTGACCTTCACAACTGTAACAGTAAAATAGTGTTGTTTTCTTTATGCTGTGTGAATTGTACACTAATCTTTTTTTAAACATTTTTTTTTTACTTTTGTAGGATAGTGTGAGTTTTTTATTTTTGGGGGAAATGGAAGAACATTTATGTTTGTTTGATTTTTTATTAACACTGTAATTCAACACTTAGGAGCAACAACCAGACATTTCCGATTTGTACAATTTTCCAGGAGGAAGAAATGTTGTGTACGTCTACATGACAAATTAAATAAAGTACACTAGGCGAAATAACTAACTTACGAAATTTTCATACCTCTTAAATCCAAAAAATAAAACTTAGATATGTCTGATTGTTGCACTGTAAAATTAAATACTTCACATTTATAAAAACAATGCATTTTATACAGAAAATGAATTGATTTATAAATTACATTGCTTGAAATTATTTTTATAATTAATAATTTAAAAATCTTATATTTTAAAAGTAAATATATTATGATATTAATTTATTTTATTGTATTTATTTATTTTTAATCATTGATATGAAAGAAAAATAATAAGTTCAATAAAAAAAAAAAAAAAAATTGAGCAATCTTTATTAATAACAGACTTCAATAATAATTAAGTATAACTTTATCAGTCATAAAAGTTAACTCTTATTATCACATTGAATTGTATATAATAAGTATATGATAACAAAAATAATGATTTTTATTTTTTAGCTTGTATTGAGAGCTGCAGTTATCTGTAAATATGTAAACAGTTTCCACTTGATGGTCGATTATTTCTGAAAAATAATAGTAAAGAAAACTGATCATTTCATTTTGACCTTTTTGGACTGTAGCTTTATCATAAAGAAAAAAAATACGATTTTCCAGTTCTTCTAGAATTTATGCATAGATTATAAACCCATAGTTGTCGTTTGTTAATAGGTTGTTAGATTCAACAATTGATATTTCTACTGTAGTTATATTTTCCCTTTAATTTATTAACAACTTCAGCTAAATCATTCTTTGAATAATGATTTCCTGAACAATACACTGTAGAAAAAGCACTTAATGAAACTATTCTTCTTATTACTGGATGTTGTTCGAATGTTGGAAAAATCCTTAAGTGTAACAATTTTACCACTTTCTTTAATAATTTTGTTTTGTATTATTTTTTTGTTTGTCTTAAGATCCATCAGTTCTAAGACAATTACCTTTGTTACTAGTATGATTTTTTGTTGGTTTGGAAGATAACTTATTAGTATTTTTGAAATTCCTTTATTATTTTCATTTATTTTTGAGATCTCTGATAATTTTTTATTTTTTTGAAGCTTTTAAATAAATACTAGCTTCATAGCTTTAGCGAATTGTACTTAAATTATTTAAATATAAAATAAAATATATGTACTATATAATATAATGTAATGTTATATATATATAATTAAATGTAATGTTATGTATATAATAAAATAATATAATGTATTTACAATGTGACATGTTGATAAATAGTACATTTTTTCTTTTTGTATGTATTTTCCACTATGTACACAACAAAGTTTAATATAATAATATTTTAGCTCAATTAATGCTGTACGAATTTTACCATATGGGTATTTAGCATTAAATTGAAGCCAATGTCTTACAATTTTTGAATTCATCAGATGAGCTGAATGAATCTTTTAGCTTCATGGTTATATACTATTTAATTTTAAAAATTTATAACAAAACAACTCAAGTAACAAAACTCAACTAAAATGATTGATTATTATATTTATAGGTATTTATATAGGTTAGTATATTTTGTATAAAAATATAAGATTATACAACTAAAAGGTAAAATACCTATAAAGGTAAAGGCCAGGATGAATGAACTAATAAATTAACTATTATTATGTACTCAAATTAGGTGCCCTATTCTTCACATCATGACCGGACATCTGATGCTCTATTGCCGACCTGAGTGCTTGGTGCTCTATATACAGTATACAATAATATTCTCTATGAAAGTATTCATAGTTGATAAAAAAAAAATAAACAAATAAATGAAGAACTTTATTTACAACAATGAAATTTTATAGTTAGATACAGGCCCGACGAGAGAGGGGGGCAGCCGGGGCTGTAGCCTAGGGGCCCGGACTTCAAAAAAGGCCCGGGGCCCGATCAAGTTCACTACTTTACGGTGTCGAGCTATTTATAAACCATGGACATGAAGTTTAATACCTCTTATGAGAAGGGCCCAGATTAGTTAGTCTCTGGGGCTCCTAAGTTCTCTCCACGGCCCTGGTTAGACATATATAAAAGTAAAATATATTTAGTATTGATTATAATATAATTAATAAATAATAATAATATGATATTTCAAATTAATAATATATATGTAGATTGCATTTAGCTTTTATATATATAAATAAAATATATATTTTATAGGCATATTTTTTTCTAAGATAAACTTCAAGTGTAATATTATTTAAAATTTAATGTATTTCTTAAGAGATCTGAAGACTGCAAATGTATTAATAACCATACTTATTGGGACATCATTTTTACAACTGAGAAGTAAGATACTCTAATTTACTTTGTCCCATTGTTGATCTTAATGACGTTTTGATTTAATTTCACTTTAAAGCTATTAATCATTTTTTATTATATTAAACCTCTTTAACAAATGCAAATGCAAAACTACCTTCAAAAATGATCTTTTTGCTGATGCAGGTGATGTTGGAATTGTTGCCAGAAATTTATATACAATATACAAATTAGGAAAAACTGAATTAAGTCCATATTTTGTTAGCAATTTGATTACAGTTGTAATAGTTACATTCTTAATTAAGTCTATATTTTTGTCCATAATATTTAAAGTTCCGTCATTGCTCGAACAATCAAACATCTCATCAATCTCAGTATTCTATATGTTTGGGCATTTTTCATATACAGTACACTACGATTGTTATCAACTATTATTTTATCATGTCTATTATCATTAATTATTATTAATATTCTCAGTCAATAAAACACATTATGACTGTGTCATATAATCAACAAAAAAATCATGTGTACTTATTGTACATATAAAATAAAACTTAGGATATATGCGAAACACTATACTTTTCCAGTATTATCATGAAGCTTTGTAGCTAGTTCTAATTCATTTAAAAGTTTATAAATATTGTTTTTAAAATTAATATATTCTGTCTTTAATTGGTCAGTATTAATGTTTTCAAACCATACTGAAATGTGTTGAAAACAATCACTTGGCAAATCTTGTGATTCTTTAGCCATTAAACGCTTAGGATTTAATATTGCTACATTTTTTAGATTTTTTTGTGATTGACTAAATCTTTTATTTAATGACATTGTTATTTTATCAAGACTAGCGTAATATGTCTTTATTTTAAATTGAACCATGAGTGAAACAATACGTATGTATTGTCTTCTGGTGGAATTTATCATGCAGGTAATTTTCTTATCCTTTTTCACATTTCTTTAAAGTTTTTTTCTGGCAAGTTATTTAAATTCACAAATTCTTTATCTTCGTTTATAAATAATTGGTGCTTATATTCTGATTGCATATTACTTAACTTTACATTAACTAATTGTATTGCTTCGAAGAAGTCAATAATTTTACACTGTTGATAGTTGAAAAAAGGTGTAGTAACAATGAAAATATTAAAAAAAAAATACTAAACATGATACAAACTTAAAAGTTGAAATTATGTTAAAAATGTCCTTGAACTTTATGCTGTTATTCTATCACTATAATTTCGTGAGCCTTCTATAACCACCCAATATCTTATATTGTCAAAATATGACATTTAAAACTTTATAACGAGAATACAACAAAATAACTAACATTGTATTCTTTATTTAAATATCTAATTTTGTTAAAATGTCTATTAAAAACAACCTTGTGTGATATATATTTTGATTTTTTGGTTACACTATTAAATATTCAGGGATGTATTGGTAAATAATGATTTGAGTATACGCCATATTTTCAAGGTCGGATTAAGAACCTATTGAGTCCCGAGGCTGAAATTGCATATGGGCACTTTTGACAAAATATGCTTTACAAAGTCGCTCGCTACGCTCGCACAAAGTTACATCTTTCTAACTATTTCACAAATTAACAATTGCATTATAAGTAAATAAATTACATAAACAACATTTTATTGTTAAAATATTACATTAATACATTACAAAATATTCGAAATACTTTGGTTTTCTATGTTTTTTTTAATATTTAGGGACTAGTTATTTCTTTATATAAACCTAAGTATTTACTTCTTGATTTTGCATCTCTAGTTATGTCTAATGAAGATGAATGAAAGTGTTGACTTAGGGCAGGAAATGTTCTCCACACAGATTTAACTGCACGCCAACTACTTGCTACCCAGCGAACATCTAATACTCTTCCAATGTTAACAAAAATAATATCAAGTTCATTGCAAATATCCTTTAATTCATTTTTGTTTTTTGGGGAATTATTATATAAAACATATAGTGAATCAATAAAACTTTTGAAATGATTAGTTGCATTTATATCCTTCATTGTGTCATTGACAGCGAGTTCTAAACGGTGATTAAGGCAATGCCAGTTAAAAATTAAAGGGTATTTATCTTTAAGTAATTTTGCCACTCCTACTTTTTTACCAATAAGTACACTAGCTCCATCACTCACAAATGATATCCAGTTTGTTTTTAAAAATTTATCATTGAAACCAGATTTGTGTAAACATTCTATAAGTTGATTAGTTATATTTTGAGCTGTTTGTAGTCTTAATTCGACAAGATCCAAAAATATGAACACCGGGTCTTCATAAGAAATAGATGATTTTACATACACTACCATTGTAGATAATGTACTTATTGTTGTACTTTCATCTATCAAGACTGATAGTTTAGAGTTAGATTTAATAATATTTAATACAATTTTTTCCTTCATTTCTGCTGCAATATGTGAGATAATATTTGTTGAAGAAAATCGAGAATGTAATGTTGTACCAACACCAATACCATTGAGCTTTTGTAATTCAAGTAGCTTGAAATGGTCATCATAAGATCTATTGTTTTTGGCGATAAAATATGCTGTGCGAAAAATGGTTTCAGTCGATTTATGCATTTTATAAACATTATTTTCAAATTGTTTTGTTAGTATATTAGACTCTTTTTCAGTTATTATATTACTAGCAGTTTTATGAGCCATTGAAGATAAGTGCTTTTTAATTTTGTTACGGAGAACTGAGAGTCTTGTTTTCTTTTTATTTACTCTTACCTCCACTAATTTTACATTCTGCCCATTCAGATGAAATTTCTATACCACGATTTTTGAATTTAGTTAACATCCAATATCTCGACAAAAAGAACAACCAATTTTCCCATCAAAAAATATCAACCATTCATATTTTGCTTTCTTCGCATGCCATTGTTCGGTAGTCCAATCTGTTGGCCATGATGAATTCTAAAATATAAATAAAAATAATAAAAGTTGAGCTACTTAATTTTTTATTAAATTAATAAATTAAATCACTAACATAGTGTGTAATCTTGTCATGTGTAACTTTGTCATCTTCATTAACTTTCAAAGTTTCTGTTTTGCAATTATCTATGTCACATAATATGTATGGATTAACTTGGGTTTGACAATTTTAAAACAATTTTTAGAAATGTTATACATCTTATGAAATATAAAACTTTCTAAATTTTTATTTTAAATACCAACAATTTATTATTTAATAAAATAAAATGTTTTTTTTTTATTTAATTTTACTTTTCATTGTACAGTTCAATCAATATTAAATAGTTAAATATAACTTACTGTTGTTGATGAAATGATTTTGTCATTATACATGACAGGAGGTGGGTCATCTTCATCTGAAGTCCTAGAATTTTCTGTAATATTTTGAGTATCAATAGTATCATTATTGATGTTTTGTTTAATCTAAAA
>JACXSJ010003124.1:0-29340 GCA_014851325.1 Pentalonia nigronervosa
CTGAGGTCATTAGCCTGTTTGTCGGTTTTTATTGTGGGTTGAGGAACGGTTGAGTTGGAACACGTTTTTTGTATGTGTGGCAAGGATTTGTTGCTAAAAACCCGGGTGGTCACCCATCCGGGAACTAGCAACACCGGCCGGTACGTACACTCAAGGCGTTTCCGCAGTTGAGCGTACGACCGCGCCACACTCTAATTCTTATTTTATTTATTTTTTTTTTTTTTATTTTTATCCTAAACGTATACTGTAATTTGTCTAAAAATAAAAATACCTAGGCAAATACCTACTTTATTACTCGGTGACAATTTGAACAGTTGCACTGGCGCCCATAGATAACTTTTTAGGGGCTGGGAAAATAAAAATAATTTTCAAATTTAAACTAAATAAAGGTGCAATATTATTTCAGCATATAAATATAAATATGTAATTATATTATATGCTATTATTTATGTAATTAATATTTGTATTGTTACCTTTATAATAGTTGATTAATCCTGTATAAGTACAGGATAAAAAATAGAAAAAAAACTGGAGTGTCGTTAGATTAATAAATTATAATTATTATTTATTCTACAATCTCTACACATTTTAAGGTGGGTCGTAGGTATCTACCGCGTTAATTTCTGGTACCTATTCACTTAATAACAATAATTATTGTATTATCTTGTTGAAGCCAATAACCAAAATAGTAACGACATAATGTGAGAGTAGATTTGCCGGAATACTTCTAATCTTTTGGTATTTAACACACATCTCCGGTGTCTTTTAAATCACTGTCGTAACATGAAAAGTATCGGTTTCTAAAAATTAGTTCCATTTATTAATTTGTGTACTACCTATTTATTCAATACAGCTAAAGGTATAAAATGTTTAAAAAAAAAAAATACGTTTTTATTTAAATCGATTGGAATAATCGCACATAATATTCAACGATACCTAATACATATTATAATTTAATAAATTTAAACAATCACCCTCAATCTATAGTCAATATCATCCAATTCATCACAGCCGCCAATCTTCAAACCAAAATTTATTTAACACTTTTAGTATACAACATATGTAATTTACTTTATCTTTCTCTGTAAGCCCAATGACCCATGTTGCCGAGGTTTTACAATAATAAAAAAAAAATGAATAAGTTTATTCCTATACTTACATATTTTAGTCGTAGGCTAATATTGTTAATATCACTGTATAGGATCACTTTATAGATGATAACTTTGCATTTTTCAGTGGTCGCCAATCGTCATAAACACAAAAATAAAATCCGCTCACTTATATAGATCATTTATCTGTAATTATACCAGCTGACAGCAAGGTTGTAAAGAATACTTAATAAAATTTTACTGAAAAAGTATTTAAATAATTTTTAAATAGGTACTTAGAACTTTTTTTTAATGGATCACGGGAACTACTAGGTGTAGGTATTTTATTTTTTATTATTCTTTAAGATAATAAATATTCTATGTATCCAAAGTTTACTTTTTAAAGCGTAAATTTTTCATGTTCACATTGTTTTGTTATTCTGTTTTCGTCAGTCCATTCATAAATGTAAGCAATATGATATAAAAGAAAAATAAATTTAAATACTAATATATAGTAGTTTTCTTCGCACGTCTTTGCTGACTAGCAAAAATAGTTATTAATTCTCGATTTCCATAAGTATACATTAGGATATTTTTTTCTCTAATGCCTTAATCATTTTCATAAAATCCTTGCATATTAGCAATCCCTGTACATATTTTCATCCAAGTTCTTGAATATTAAATTTTTAGAGACCTATAAATAAATTCTTAACTCAATCAATGGTATGAGAAAGACAAATATTGTAGATTGAGTGTAGACTGTAGATATAGGTAATATGTACTTTCCTCGTACACAGAAATTATAATTTATCATAAGTCAAAATTATTTCGAAGAATAACAACTTTATTATACACTTTTTATTCCAATATGTTTTAAGCATCAGAAATTTTTATTATTTATTATACCTAATCACTGGTCAGTACAACATTTAAATAACTTAACAACATATAAGTATAGGTAGTACACATTATTATAAATTATAACATAAAATACGAATAATTATATTTTAAAACGTCCCTATAGTAGTCAATAAGTATCCCCAAGTACTATATATGAATATCGTGTAATTAAAGATTATAATACATTGCAAGTAGTTAATACTAATAATGCATACCTAAATAAAATGAGGAGCATAATAATTAACATTTGAATCCGTTCCAAATGTATTATTATATTTATGTATTTACATAAATCCAGTCATGGGCACGCAACTTAACGGTTGTAAAATTAATAATTACCAATTGCAATTATTCGTATGTACCTAATTATAACATAGCATATTAAATAGCTTCAATGGCGTATGCACAAATGTGTTTTGGGTGTTCAATACCCTCTTGGTATTTTTTTCACAATACGAAACATGAAAATGTCTTTATATATATAATATACTTCATCTTTATTACTTATTGTAATTGTTGAGCTGCCAGTTACGAACTAAAAGCTAATAAAAAAAAAAATAAATATTTTATCTTTTATTTTATATAGGTAACCATAGGGCGTTATGTTAAACTCCCCTCAAATTGGAAATTTCAGTGTACGCCACTACATAGCTTTTTCAAATTATTAACAAACATACCAGGAAAACACGAGAAAAAAAGGTAGTTGAAATTCGGATGAAATAAATAATCATTAAATAACAACAACTGTATTTACTATATTTCTATTTTTTTTTTTTTTTTTTAAGTAAAAATGACAATAGAAACATTAAGGCTCAAGGACATATTGGGTAAACATGTTTCTAACATATTCACGTGTTTAAATCATTGATTTCGCACCACTGAACTCAGTCCGTATTTGTCCGAATTATAACTCGGAAAAAAATTAATAACATAGGCAGTGCACTCTAGTGGCACACGAACAGAAACGATAATATTGATGTTTCAGTTCGCAAACCACACCCTGAAATTATTTAATAAATTTCTTGGAGTAAGGGCACTAGGGCATTAGCCATCAATTATTAATATTATCGCCAAATAAACTAGTTTACATTTTTTTTTTAAATTTTAACACATTTGTTTACATCAAAAGAAACTATTTACCCAGAATGTCTTAATACTTATTGAAATTACAATTTGTACGATTATTTTGAGCCGCTAAAGCCAACTATATTATTTATTTTATAGTGAATTTGCTATAGTGGTAGAATTATTAATGAATATTATATTATGTTTAAAAAAAAAATCATATGTTATTATATTATATACTATATAATCATAATAATAATAATAATAATAATAATAATAATAATAATAATAATAATATTTAACATTATCTTAAAATTACAAAGAAAAAATTTGTTATACATGAGAATTGTTGGTTCTGAAAATTAAAGCCGTTGGCAGTGTTTAATTTTTGATCAGAAACGCGTTTGTACATATAAGATAGAAATTATAGAAGGTGTAGTTCAATTTATTTAAAAACAACCCCCTCCAAGGATACTTTTTAAATTTAATTCTACCACGTAATAAGTTATCTGAATTGTATAATTAAAAAAAGCATTTGTTAAATGGCATCATTAGTGAAATATTCCTAAAATACAAGAAGGTGTGGATGGGTGGAAAAATAATAACTTGTTATAACTATGAAATTAATGATTTAATGCTAACAATATTTTTTTAATTTTAACAAATTCTACAAATATAACACTGAATAAATAATAAAAAGGTCTTATGAGTAACAAATAAGATGGTTCACACCAATATATAGGAAATAAAATATTAACATTTCATATCTCTCTTTCTGGTGTCAAAAAATTGATTGTAATGTCACTACGTTAATAGGCTTAAATTAGTTATGTATTGAAGAAAGTTTTTTTAAATTTCATTACAACAATTTAACAACAAGCAGTGACATTATATATATATTACATAATAATAAACATAATTTTATACGATCATATACGATTTAAACTTAATTTATGCTTATTGCTAAAAATAAATTTCCAACTGGGCAACTTTCAAATTTGATAAGCACCCTTAATATACTAGTTATAAATAAAATAAACCACTTATAAGTAGAATAATAATAAATATATATTGCTGGGACAGAGGAAGTAATTATTATTAAATTAGACGAAAAAGTGAAATTGTTAGAAATAAAATCAGCGTGTAATACTCTATCATAATACTAACCTACGAATAAGTAACTCACATTAATATTTTTTTTTTAACAACACTTTTATTTTAAGCTACCTATAAAATAAATCTATGACCAGAATTAAAGTAGTTTACTTTTAGTTAAACGATAGGATAAATTTAATATTATTACGAACTGAAGGAATAAACATTTATTGAGCATTAAATGCAATATTTTCAGGCTTGTTAAAGCACAGTAAACTTAAGATTTGGATAAGTTAGGCATGATAACATTGAAATTTTAACAAATCATTGAGGTTAACAGGCAGGGAGGGGGCGATTACTGTATTTTATTAAAAAATAAAAACACACATCAACGTTGGTAAAAAAAATAATAAAAAATAAAATAAAATGAAATAATATTATTAATAATAACACAACAAAATACGGAGAACAAATGATTTGCACAATGAGCCTAAATTTGTTTATACAATACAGCTAGTATATCATTACTTAACTTGAATTATTCCCATATGCGTGTGGGAAAACATTCAATTTCATTTATTATGGAGTAAAAAATACAATAAGCAGTAAGTATAACACTGTTTCAGCTGGACCAAAACAACAAATAGCTGTTTTCATTTAGTTATTTGTTAACAACTATAATAATTTTTTTTACTAAAAACATAAATAAAAATTGGTCTGGCAAACCTAATGCATCTGTATCTAAAACTTTATATTCCTTACTTATGACCTTTGTTTAAAATGTGTTATTATTCATTAAACTGTCAAATTATTTCCGGTGTCGTACATCACCACCACTGTGATCGTTAGCATTGTTTCTGAAACGAGTAATAAAAAAAAAAAAATGAATACAATATTTTAATTCCTAAAAAATCATATAAGTCAAAGATGTATAGTGATTTTATGTCAAGGTATACCATTATGTTATAAAATGTATATCTAATCAGAAAAACGTAACAATAAAAACGTAATACATTAATCTTTACAAAACACCAGTATTCTTGTAATAGTCAAGCGATAATGGCATATTATATAAAAGCTTCAAAAATAAAAATAAAAACAATATTCACCATTATGACTAAACACTACAAACTACATTTATGACCCATTAGTTTCAATTTCAGAGATAGAAAAAAAACCAAGGTTTCTTTGTAAATATTCCAATGTATAAATGAAGCTCATCTTACTTACGTCTCTGGTCCTTGGTCGGTGTCACTTTCCTCAAATTCGGCCTTGTTACGTTTTTTCTCATATATAAATATAACCAAACACAGGAGGATTACTTCAATGCAAATACCCAAGAACGGCCATAATGCAGCCATTTTGTCTATCACATAACAAAAAAAAAAAAAAACCAATCAAATAAAACAAAACATTAAAATCCCACGGGTCTTTTATTTATTACCTTTAATGCGCACATAAGAAGGACCTGACTCTACAGGCTCAAAGACAACACTATTCTTTCCAGTGCAGTAAAAATTTCCTCTATCATTCATTGTAATTGGATCCAAAACTAAGATGGCATTGCTAATATTTTTTTTGTTAGGTAAAAATTTAATACGTTCAGAAGGCACAAGAGTGGTATTTTCTAAAACAAAAATGTATTAACAGTTAGTTTGATATTGGAAGTATAAAAAAATTATTTAAATTAAATTTTTCCTATACTTACCAAATTTCCAACTAACTTCTGGTGTAGGATAACCATATACAATGCATTCCAATTCCATTTTTTCACCCTCAATAAATGTAGCTGTTTTTGGCAGTTTCATGTAAGGCTTTACTATAACAAAAATACATAGTCTTATGCATATTTTTTTAAAATTATTATTTAATAATATATATGTAGGTAATGCTATCACAATTTTAATTTTTAAGTTGATCAAATATTAAAAAACTTAAAGTACTAAAGATAAAATTAAGTTTATAAATATAATTTGAATAATCTCATACCATATATTTTTATTAAGTGAAATACAACAATGAAATCCATTTAATAATATTGATATCAAAAACAGATGAGTATTATGTCAATAAAAACCAATTTCAGACGGTTAAAAGTAAAAATGGTTATATGGACTAAAGTGATCATGTTTGCAAAGCATGAAGTAATTTAAGTAATATTGTGTACAATACAACAGTGCATGACAAGAATGTTCAAAAATATATAAAACACACACAAACAATAAACTTTTAAAGAAGTGCAATCTTTAAAAACAAAATCAGGGCAAACAGTTTAGTCTTACGTAGTATGAGATTACTAGTTGTTAATTTATAAAATATTTATTTATTATGTAATCAACAACAATATTTTACTACTTTAACGAAGTAGGTCATAAGTACACAAGTTATTTATTTTATCCTCTATAAAAATTAGATTTATAAGAAAATACAAAAAAAAAATGTTTGATTAAAATATGATAAAACATAATATACTAACAGACAACGTTGAACACCTTATGTTCCATTGCAGTTGGACTATTATTGGAACTGTATAAGCTGCATGTATACTGACCAGCATCATTTTCAACAAAACGGTTAACTATTAGAGTATTTCCAGACACATCAACATGGTGTGGGTCTTCAGAGTCGGTTGTTATTTGATTGTCGCCTTTAAACCTAAAAATGAATAAGTAATAAGTTAGATAATAAAATATATAGATGACTGAAATGTATATACTTACCACTTCCATATGTACTTTGGATCTTGAGTGCCATCAATATTACAATTAAGTAATAGTTTGTTTTTATATTCACCTATTTTATACTTATCTCCGTAGTCATAGTTTGCTTTTATAGTTACTTGAGCTAAAACAAAATTATAAACAGAAAAATGAATACCTACTAAAAATTATTGCTAGTTGATTTTTAGGATATATTAGATATTAAATGAATATCTAATGTATAGGTCATTAAAACTGGATTTTAAACAACATAATATACAAATTACATATTATATGCATTAGTAAAAAACAAAAATTGTATTATGAATGTCTGAAAGGTTTAATGTTTTATACAAATATATAAATATATTTTATTTCAAATGCAAAATCTATATAACAAATAATACAAACAATAAAAAACCGACAACAGTAATGGGTTAATACCTAACACAATGATAAATCTAATCTATATGAGATATTGCAGTATACTGGAAAGTGTGTCTAGTCGCAATAGTTAATTTATGAGAGCCAAAAATGAAGCTAGGCGAACCGGTCCGGACACATGGACATTTATTTTAAAAGCTCATTATAGCCGGCACGTACCGGTAACCACATACAGTACATGAAACTTGTTGTACTGTGTTGTGCATCGATAGGCACCCGAATGCATCGAGGATGCAGAATTGGCCGTTATCGTGGACACAAACATACTGTCACTAGTTACTGCCTCGCTGATATTGAAGTGTTCATCAGAAACCAAGGTGAGACCATCCTTTTGCCATTTTATGACTTGGAACATTGAAACACGACATGTTATCTTAAATGGGTCGCCTTCCCTCACTGTTGTATTACCCTCGTAACTGGGTTCATCAGCTAAGTAGTCCAATTTCGTTTCCGAAACAAACAAACATATTTTTCATACCCCATAGCCACAAATAATTTAAATAAACCAAAAAACAAAATCTAAATAATCAAGAGTTGTAGTTGTGCTTGATAATTTGATTGTTAAATAGCTTTAAAATTGTATTACTAGGTACCTACATTTTTGTAGTTAAATAAATTAAACATGCCTACAAATATAAAAACATACTGGATTTGTTTAATATTCCTAAACACCATATAGGGGTCATATCAACTACTTAAATATATATTTTCCATTTATTTAATTTAGTTTATACAAGTAGTATAACTATGAGAAAGTAGGTGAAATATCTGATAGTTAACTGTCTTTGATTATAGGCTTTGTGCTTAGTTAAAAACAAAACTACTTATTTATTGTAAAAATGTATACATACTATGTAGTTACTCATAACAAATGTCAACCAATAGATAAGTACTTATTATAATAATTTAAATAATATACATTTTTTTTTTTTAAAAAGCCACATAGTTAACATTATTTAAATTTATATATATACCTACCTATTATATACCAATGAACATCTTTAATTGAATACTTTCAATAAGTATCTAGGTAAAAATGTTTATATTTAGTGTTAATAAGTCATTAAGAAAATTAATACATATATTAAATAATAATAATAATAATAATTGATTTGTGTAAACTTATTACTAAAATATTATCACACTTAGGTAATTATTAATATAAAATGGGTATAATTAGATAAATTATTAATCCCATTATCAATTTAGATAGCATTTAAAGAAATTAGTTATTACCTAACAACTTACTAGCAATTAATGTAAGTATAATTTTAATTTATTTCATTAAACATTTTTTAAAATTTTCAATTACCTATACGAGTATACCAAATAAAAATATCTAATTATACATTAGACTAAAATAGTTTAGTCGTAACACACCAGCCATCAGCATCCTAGGGTCATAGTAGACGAAGAAATTATTGTGCTTGTCGTTAATATCTAGTACCTATATTATTGTATACATACATAGATATATTTCTCTCTTTCGAATTAGATAATATCGGAAACTATGTTATTTGTATTGTTTTTTTATAGAATTTATGTACATGAAGTCAGTGAAAAACGATTGCTCATAGATAGGTAAGAAATTGTTTGACTTTATAATTAAAATTATAGTTTTGTAGAAATCTATTGTAGGTACCTATTATTATTAGACGTTTGGAGCAAAGCTGTCAAAAACGTAGATGGCAGTAGGCACAGAATAATATGTAGGTAGCAACACAATCTATTTGGAACCATATAGGGACAGTTTTGTGCATTGATGTTTGGCACAATATTAGAACGAAGAAACAAGTTATGGACAGGTGGCAGCATTACGACAAGACAACTTACAAATGTAGGTACACAAAACCCGGCCATAAGAGAATAAGGTTGTTCTTGGGGTTATGGTGCTATACAGCACACCAGCAAAAGGAAAACCATTGAACATTTTAAATCGTTTGTTTATTTTTGAATGACGCGGGTAAAGCGGGTAACGCCCTAACCCTAAGCACAGTTACAGCAAAACGACGCAAAAATAAAGCAACGTACCCAAGACCCTGGAGGGCCCGAAATCCAACAGGGCGCAGAAAACGACGCTGTACACAACGACGCTGAGCGAATTCCAACACATAATTCCGGATGTTTTCCCGGGTTAATGGGTAGGCTGATTTTTCAGCAAATCACTCTAAAACGATCGCACTGGCCGTCTAGTCGTCGCAGCCACCACCACCGTCGCGCTCTTGATCGTCGTCGTCGTCGTTGTCGTCGTCGTCGCCGCCGCCGCCGCCACCACCGCCGCCGCCGCCGCCGTCGTGATCGCCGTAGCCGTAGCCGTAGCCGTGATCGACGATGTGAAGGTCTTCGTCACTGTCGCCGTCACCGAACGTAGACCCGAACGAATTTCAACGAAAAAAACCGCGGCACCCACACGGCCACACGAGAACACAAATTATAGTATAATACCTAAGTATAAAAAAAATATTAATTTTTACTCAGTCACACGCACAACTCACGACGACTATGCAGCGTGTCGGTGTCGGTGTGTGTGTGTGTGTGTGTGAGTACAGTGCGCGTGTATGCGTATGAAAAACCTTACGGACTACGGACGCCCGCGCGCGCGGAATTAAAAAGGCGATATTATTCGGCGGACCGTGTGTGAGTAAGTGTTTGAGAGTGTGTGTGTGTGTGTGTGGGACAGTGTGTGTATGGAACGTACGACTGCCCGTACAGTGTGTACAGCGGCGAGTGGAACGTATATGTGTGTGACTGAGTGAGTGAGCGCGTCCGTGTGTTTGTGTGTGTGTCTATATTACGGTGTTCAGTCGTCGGAGAGAGGTAAAATAGGCTAAAAATTTCCTTGTGCCCCGCGGAACAGGGCCGACAGAAAATAACTCGAAGGGAGAGAAGAGACGACGACGACACACACGCACAGATGCGGCGACAGAGAGAGAGCGACTACGGGGCCGCCGTCGTTAACTCGGCGTTGGTGCGACCGAGACGGCCAAAAAACTCACCGCTGCGGCGGCGGCGGCGCCCTGTCGTATTGATTTGCCGCCGTTCCACGCCCCGCCCTGTACCGCGGCAGCGTAACCGTCGTATAGCTAGCTTGCTATTATAGCCGCCGCCGACGTCGGGCGTTCGACAGTGGTACCGCGGTCGTCAGATCGAAATTATTCGCACAAGATGTGGCAGAAAACACCTCATCCTCCCCCGTTACGGCCGTTACGTTCTCGCGCCGAAAGTTCCTTTCCGTTTTTCCGACCGGCGAGCTCCTCCCCGATATTACCACCGTCGTCGCCGACCTCGAAATTTAACCGGAGAACCGTTCCCCCCCCCACCACGTGTGCGTGTTTGCGAACCACCTCCCGGGCACTACCACCCATCCACCTGGCATAGCCGTCGAGCCCGCACACTGAGCGCTACGGCCGGGTCGAGACGACCGACCGGTACACGTCAGCCAAACCGTAGGTCATGTCCCTTTTGTTGGAGTGGTTGGGGAAGAGAGTGAGCGCTTGCGCGATCGGAAACCTCCTTTACGATCGCTCTCTCTGTTCCGTCTACGATTATCCCTATAACTTTATTTCTCTCTCATTATCGTTATTTCTCCTCTGCTCGATCATCGTCGCCATCGACTCACCCCCTGCCCAGAGTAGGTCTATTTTCTTTCCACTCCTCCCTCATAATCGTATTCAAGTCCCCGGGCGCCCGTATTATACCTACGTTGGTGTAATAATATTATAATAATAATTATGCACGTATATGTGCGGCATTGACAACGATGATAAATAATAATAATACTCGAACCGTGGACTTTTGGGTGGCGGATGAGGGGAGAGAGCACGGATCGGGACGGATCGCACGACGTGACGTGTATGCGTCATACCTGTCCCGATTTCGTTTACTGGTGGGAAGGGAGGGGAGGGGGGGAGGGAATAAGCTTATCGAAAGTCACAGCGCAGCAGCAATGGTGTTCCGATAACGCACCCGTTGCCGCGTACACTGCAACGTAATCTGCCGTCCGCGGCACGCACGCACACATATGGGTCAAAGTATGTGTACATGGTACATACACGAACGTCGTCGTCGGGCGATCGACATGCTGTCTGCCGCCGTCGCCGCCGTTTATATTTATAATATAGCCCCGACAGCGAGAGCTTTTTTTTTTTTATAGATGTTTAGACGTAAACAAAATAGTTTTATTAATCTCATTAATGGGCACTGGCTCGTCGCTCGTGAGAATTCCACTATTGTTACAAAAGAATTCGCATACACGCGTGTGGGTTTGGCACAGAAACTATGTCAGTCAATCGGATAAGCGTGACACATCATATTTAGATTCCGCACATATCATCGCGCGTCGCCACGATTTCTCCGATATCGCCCCACATCGGTCTAATATTCCGTTCAATATCGATCGCTCTTTAATAGTCAATCATTTCTGCGAGTATTCAGTACTGTACACAATGCGATTTGAAATATTTTTGTATTACTGCCAGTAGCGGACTGGCCCGGTGTGCAGTATTCTATAGCACAGTGGGCCGGCACTAGTTTTATAAGTTTTGGGCCGTTAGCATAGATATCTATCATATTTTTATATAATTCGGTATTTATACTTTTTTTTTTTTGTGTAATGTTATATAAGGCAGCCGTTGCCCGTTATAAACTACCATAGACAGCACATATAGTACACAAATATTTAATTATTATTATGGTCATCAAAATAATTTAAAATATTTTGTTTCTAGAAACGTCATCGTCTTTTTTGGGATATTATACCACGCATTTACTAATAAATCCAAAAATCCAAATCGAGTACGCGCAGCCATCGCCATTGGCCAATAGCCCAGTCAAATTAAATGAAAAATATGCTTCAGCTCGGAAAAAGTTAGTACAAAAGCTGAATTTTGGTAGGGCTAACCCTTAACTACGCTGCAGTGGGCCCGAACTTAAATTTAATAGGAAGGGTGACCACATACTTGCAGGGATACCCTTCAGAGTTCTAAATATGAAAAGGTTGACGCGACCTCACCCCTTCCACTCATTTCAATCACCATAAGTTGAATAGTCATAAATTTTTAGAATTTAAAAATTTAATAAATAGTATAAGGTTCCTCGTAAATTGTGATCGCAGATATTTAATAATATTAAAGATACATAGGCGTGGTTTTTTATTTATAAGCATTTGAATTTCCAATTTTTATAAAAATAATAAAATTCACGAAAATTTACAAATTAATTTGTAGTTGAAAATTTGTAAAATTAATTGATTAGTTAAATTGATAAATTATAAAATAATCAAGTAGATGACAAACTGACAGCAATAATTTATTGACGTTCATTGTTTCTTGCTACTCCCACACGACTTTTTTATGAGTTTATGACTTATCATTAATTATCGCCAATCTGATTTTTTTGTCTTTATTCATTCCGATAACATTGAATTTATTTACATTTTCCCTATACACGTATGTTGTATACTCGTATTTTTCTGACTATTTTGTTTAGTATTCGAAAAATAGGATGTTAAAACTGGTGGTTGAGTGTTTTTAAATTAACTATATATATATATCAAAACATTTGATGACTTTATCTGTTTTAATTGGAATGTCGACACGAAATCATCATAAGTGAATCCAACAATACATTACTCACTTATAATTAAACAATATGAAATATTACCTGCAAACTATCCGCATCAACCACTAACACACCCATCCACCCGCCCACCCATCAATAGGAGGGCAACCTTCTCTCTTGAGGAGTAGGTATTAGACGCCTTTGCTACATTGTTAGGTATAAACAACATGTGAAAAGTTCCCATCGATATTATATACACGTAAAAAGCTATTAGAGGTCAAAGGTCACAAATACTACTTTTTTGTAAATATCTCGCTATTTATTTGTCGTTCTATAAAACATTTTCAAACAAAAATTATAGAAAAGATAATTATCTACAAAAAAAGTATTGCAGTAGTGTCGTGTAAGATATATATTTTTTGTGCTATAAAGCCTACAGCATGCAAATTTTTAAAGAAATATGATTTTTTTACTAATAGCAAATAATCTTTGTATATAAATATCCCGGTATATATTGGACGTACGAAAATTAATTTCAAACAACAATTGTAAAGGAGAGAATTATCAACAATGTTATTGCACTTTTTTATCATGCACCATTTTAACCATTTTAGTGATTCATAAATTTACAATAGTATTTATATTATTGTTATATACCATCATAATTTTGAGTGTTGAACATTAAAATTTGTATACCTCAACGATACTGCTGAAATAGTAACAAAATAATATATTATTTTTACTTTTAGTTAACTAACATGATCGGTTTTTATTTTATTATTAATTTAATATAATATATTAAATTTAAAAGAAAATTTGGGTCACAAAACTTAGATGTAGGTACATTGTACATACTGTATATATTAAGGCTCACGAGGGCAATTACAGTAAAAAAAATTGGGAGGTGGCTTAGTCCCCTAATTATTTACATGTATAAGCCGTCAGTGAACTTGGAATAGTGGGCTGGATCCTTCCCAGTCCACCCCCGTTACTGCCATGACATAAGCGCGACGTGTACAATCTAGTTATAGGTATTGCGTATAGGCTGATCGTTGTGTGTACTGTAATACTGATACACGTAACCTTTATAGTTTGTATTGTTATTGCTGGGTTAGTCGCTCCATTACACCTGCTGAGACTGCTCATAAAACTGTACCAAAGTCTCCTTACATATTATTGCATCGATATTTACGAGTAAAAAAAATAAACTGTTCAATAATGGAGAAGAGTGCAATGTTACTACTGACCACAACTGGAGGCTTAAACTGTATTGGCGAGGGTTATTCTCGACATTTTGAGTAGATAAAAACCATGTTGGGGATAAAAAATAATATATGTACTAAAATATACAGCATGTATATTATACAGTTAAGATTTCGACCATGGTACAATAAAGGGGCTTAAAAGGGCGTCATACACCTGCTTTTTAAGAGGTTTTAAATAGGCTATTCTAAGGATTTTTTTAGAAAAATTATGATATAAATATCTAATGAATATTATTATAATATAATTAAATAGGTATTAAAATATATTTAAATAATACAAATTGTATTGTACAAATTTTGATAAATGCATTGAAAATTAACAAATATCATTTTTAAAAATGTATTTTTGTTAATGAAATATTTAAAAAAGATAAGAACATCACAGATAAAATTATCTTTTACTTATGATAAAAATTTGGTCATTCTATTGTACCCATATTTTAAATTTGAATAAATTAAAAATCGTTCATAATTGACAGTAAGTTATCAAAAATTATTATTAGTTCTAACTTAAATCGTCATTTTAGGTAGGATAATTTTTTTATCAGTTATGACTTAGGTAGGTATAGGTATTAATTATTGCATATTGTATGATAATGATTTTGGTATGAGTTTATGACTCATAAGGTACAACTTATAGGTTACACTTATATAACCATAATTAATTATTATATAAAATGAGCACACTGTATACACAGTACTGTACACAATAGATGTAGGTATTTTAATATTTAATTATAATTTTATATTTTTTTTTCAGCTATCCATATTTTGTTGTTATTATTAATTCATAATTAAAAACTATAAAAAGTGCACACTGATAGTCAACCAAAATTTATAAATCTAATTTTAATTGCCATTTCATATTTATTTTGGAAAAAAAATAAATATTAATTATTGCTTACCAATTAAAAATATTTTAATGACATACCTACCTATTTATTTTTCTATTTTAGGGTTTACTATTGCTAAACACTTTTATTTCTAATATTATACCTTGGTATATGTTTTGAAAATTGAAACCTCTGATTCAACACATTATATACTTCAAAGTTCGAATGTTATTTGATTTGATCTTCCCCCTCCCTATTCCTCAAGAGAGAAATTATTTTGTTAAAAGTGTAAAAATGTAAAAAGTTAAAAATAGAAACATAACTGATACACAAAAAAATATTATAATGATTTACATTAGAATAAAGCTGTGGCTTCATTTCAATTTTTTTTAATATGCATATTTTGATGCAAGCTACACACTTTGTCTAGGATTTATCCATTTTTCAGGTCAACCAATTTATAAGAAATAGGCTAAATCATAATATCAGATTTTAAATAGGTTTGAAAGTGTATACTTTGCGTGGTTCAATGACACCACTGGAATAAAGTATTATATTTTTTAAGGTCTTGGCCCAATATGTGACTTACTGGTAGTATTATAAATATATATATATTCGAGTTTATCTGTGTATTATAATTTATATAATCTAATAATAGTATTAACCTAGTATTTAGTAATTTATATTAGATCATTTATAAACTGTCATTATATACTTAAATATTTATTTAAATATAAAAAAAATATGCGACCTACATAAAATATATTATGTGGTACACTACATTACTAGTTATTACACGTTTAAATTGAACTATAATAGTATAATACTATTTATTATACACCTACCTAATACCTTATCAATTAATATTATTGATTATTCATAGATACTAGGTATTTATTAATGGCAGTAGGATTTATATTACAAATTACGAATGGATCAAAATAAGGAGCATTTTTCACTGTCCATTATGTCATTATACCAATAATTAATAATCAATATTACTACAATAATAGAAAAGTTATCTATTTATTGAAATGCAAATAACCAAAAATTCATTAATTACAATAAAGATAAACTAATAACTAATAGATCATGACCCAAAACTCCCCCCGTCTTTCAATAGCGGCCGATGAAAAAAAAGCTATAATCCATACTTAATTTTTGTCAGTGTCAAAATTAACTCACAAACCGTAAAAAACGTATATGACCCTATACCAAACACTCAATACCAAGCCTTAATGCTAAACGTCACAGAAATAGTGAGATTACAAACAATACCCTTTAAAAGACGGTTCAACTTTAGAAAAGCGAAATAGGAAGAATTTAGAGAAACACTAGATAAGGAAATATGGAATCTAGACCTAAAGCCAGAGAACTATGAATATAAGAAATATGAAAAATCTTTTACCACAAATCCGTTTAGTGAAGAAACAATTATAATAGAAGAAACGTTAACGAAGTTTTTATGCAAAGATAGAAACGATAGATGACATAAGCTTATAGATAACACAAATATGAAAAAAAAAATAGCAAAAAAGCATGGTGGCTTATCAAAAAGTTTAATAGAGATCCCGTTACACACATGAATGACATAAATGTAACAGCAAATCAAGTAGCTACACAATTACTTCTAAACGGAAAATCTGGCAAACTTGATTTTACTATTTCGAATTAAATATGAGCCTCAAAGAAATGAAAAACGATAAAGTACCAAGACCGCATAAAATTATGATAGAACAGATAAAATAATTGGGCACAAAAACAAAACAATGGTTGTTAAATTTCTTAAACTCTTGTCGCGATAAGGTCTTGGTATCTAAAACATGGAGAAATTGGCTCTGTTCAAACCAGGAAATGATTACAAGAACCCTAAAAGTTACAGATCTATATCTCTACTTTACCATACATTTAAACTGTATGAACAAATGATTATGAATCATATAAAAGAGCAAGTTGAACGAAAACTTATCACTGAACAAGTTGGTTTTAAGACTTTTAAATCCTGTACAGGACAAGTGTTAAACGTATGCCAACATATTGAAGATGGCTAAAAGAACAAAAAAGTAACAGGGGTTGTTCTTGTAGAACTATCAGTAGCGTATGATATAGTGAATCACAATCTACTACTGAGAAAAATATAAAAATGTACAAATGACTGGCACCTTGTACAAATAATATCTTCTATGCCACGCAATCGTCGCTTTACAGTCACGCTTAACAATAAATGGAGTAGATGGAGAAATCAGCGAAGTGGATTACTACAGGATAGCGTACTGGCGCCCATTCCATTTAATATATAAACCAATGATTAACCCATCATAGAAGAAACGAGGCACTTTCTATATGCAGACGACTTGGCCGAGCAG
Source organism: Pentalonia nigronervosa (assembly GCA_014851325.1). Taxonomy (NCBI): domain Eukaryota; kingdom Metazoa; phylum Arthropoda; class Insecta; order Hemiptera; family Aphididae; genus Pentalonia; species Pentalonia nigronervosa. The sequence goes on from JACXSJ010003124.1 coordinate 17,315, forward strand.
CACAGGACATAACATTCCAAGAACTCAAACGTAAGCTTACAAAAACCTTTCAAGAATTCACAGCGTATTATGTGAGAAACCAATTAACACCAAACCCGGATAAGACATAAATATGCTGCTTCCACCTCCGAAATTTTAAGGTAAAAAGGGAATTCAAAATTTAGTGACTTGGAAAAACACTGAAAAAACACAGAACAGTTAGTTTATCTAGGAGTTACATTGAACAGAATCCTTACCTTTAAGGAGCAATATAGAAAACAAAAATGAAAGTTCATACAAGAAATAACTTACTACGAAAACTAACAGATAGTAAATAGAGTGCGATGTCAAACACGATTCGAATTATAGGACTGACGCTATGTTTTTCCACTGGCCAGTACGCTTGTCCAGGGTGGAACCGGTCGAAACATACTCGTTGATACGGCACTAAACGAAACCTATAAGCTGATAACTGGATACCTCAAAGCTATGCCATTAAAATATATTTATCCATTAGTGGGGATTGCTCCGTCAGAAATACGGAGGTATGTGGCTACATGTATTGAAAGGACAAAACAAACTATCAACCAAAGGCATCCCATGTATGGCTATTTAGAACACCGAAGGAGACTTAAATCAAGAAGAAGTTTTATTACTAATACAAATGTGCCCCAGGACACTCCCCTCCCCCTGATCAACACAGACTACGTAAATGGAGAGAAGAACTACGAGCTGAAACACCTGTCCCGCCTGATGAACAACTACCACTAGGCGGAAACCTACCATGGCCTATATGGAAAATGATAAATAGATTAAGAGCCGGAGTAGTTAACACAAGAGCCAACATGCTAAAATGGGGATATCAATAAGGACCTGACACATGTGAATGCGGCAAGAGTCAATCCGATGAACACCTATAAAATGCCCCCTTGCCCCACCAGAATGCACAACTGACGACTTGGTGCTTGCCAATAAAAATGCTATATCAATAGCCATCCACTGGCTGAAGCAAAATATTTAGCACATTCATATTTTGCTTATTTAATGACTATTAATAAAAGTTTATAAAAGATATAAAAGACTATTTAATGTGTATTTATATTTATATTCATATTTTTATTTTTTAATGTAATTAGTATTTATTAAATCCAGCGCCAGACACGATAAGAAGAAGACTAATAGATAAATTTATTATAGTTGATAATTCATATCGACTAAGCATACAATTGTGTATCATGAAAAAATATTTCAAAAGAACAAAAATTTCAAGAGCTTATATTTAGCTTAAAATTAGTTTTTAGCTAAATCGATAATTTCATTCAGAATGGAAAATGATAATTTAATTAACGGTATAATGTTTAAATTTTTTAAATTTTCTACGATTAATACTTTTTGATTTACAAAAAAAAAAGTCGTTGGAGAATTCGTTATTTTATGTGTTAATATTCAATTTCGTCAAAATTTAAACTTCAAACGCTCATAAAAAATATTTATAGAATCATGCTTAACATTTTTTTTTATAATTCTTGTAAGCAAAATGTATATTATAGAGACTTGTATTAAACTCATATTATAACAGTAATTATTGTTATCAGATTACTGTTGTCTGATTATATATTAATTAACTTTACTGCGTAACTATAAAGAGCTACAGAGGGTTGAAAGAGAAACATGGTAATTGGTATGAGTAATGAATATATGACAATCACGATGATGTTAATTTTATCTTGATTGCCGTCTGCTGATTGGGGTGTGGACGTGTGGTACAAAATACAAATCCATTAATAAACTAGAAAACATATTTATAATGTTTGTACAGATGGCCTAAAGCGTGCTATTGATATTTGATGTTTTAATAAATTTAATTATTTTTGAAAATGTTCATGTTTTAATTGATAGGTACAAAATTATTGTGTAATAATAAATTTGTCTTTGCCCATACTTACTTTAATGTCTAAATAATATTATCTATTTGAATAAACAACAATTTTTAAAGAAATTTACCTAAATTTAAAAGTTAAAATGTAAAATGGAGATTAAATTGTTATTATTTATTGACATACCACTATAACAGATTTAATTGGTACTACAGGGTAATGATACCTAATAACAATTTTTTAGAAGATAAGTTGTTGATCTAATAATAACTACCTACCTACATAAGAAATCTTTTATTTCTTTATTTTATTTGTTTTTATCAGTTATAGACTATTTTTCTACAAGGCCGCATTTAAAATTTTTTACTCAAACAAATTTTGTCACCCACTTTCTCTTTTTTTAGTTTTATAATTGCATTTTTTATTTTATCATATAATGAATGGAATTTATGTACAGCTATATATATATAAAACATAACTTTTTTATACGTTTTTTGTATAATATCTTACTTGAGTAAATGTCAAGACTATATAGGATTGTAAATTTAACATTTTTTTCTTTCAATAAATTAAAACTAAAATTAAATGTATTATACTCGTTCATTTATAATAATTATATTATATTTATACAATGAAATGTTATCTAGAAATTAAAATGATAATATTTAAAAATTTAAATTTATATCTATGAAAAAGTATTTCAAAATATTTTAAATTGCAATTTCTGCAGTATTTGATAATTATAGATATTAAACGTGTTTAATTTTTAAAATGATTATAACTTATGTGCATTTTAACTATAGTTTTATAGTTTAATTATATATATATATATATTATAGTATATAACTAAAAATTAGTTTTGAAACATTTTAATTGATATTTACCTACCGCATTCCATACTTTAAATTTAATATTGCTTTCTTTTGAAATTCAAAATTGAGTTCTAATAAGAAAAATAATGATGCTTGGAATTTAAAAATTATGCATGGGAAAACGTTTATTATAGACTTGACCGCATGATTTAAATTTGAACTACACCTAGAGCTTTTAGGGTTTCGCTCAGACATTTCGTTTTGACCTAATTTGGATCGTTTCAGATATAGTGCGAAATGGAGTAGCCGACGCATATACGTATATGTAGGTACTATACAAAATTGCAAGTTGTATATGATACCACTTGATATTTTATAAATAAAAAACAAATCTATTACATTCAAGGTAGTTCGTTCAAGAAAAATTGGATACAGTAGCTAATAGCAAATTATATACATTGCCGTTATAATATTACGCTCATTTTAGTAATTTCGTTGAATATTTATGTCTCGTCTCGCGTTCGTAGATGCCGCAGGTTGGAATTATTCTTATTGTACGCAACTAATTTTCCGGCACGTATATATATACCACAGTACCCACTACACAGCTGTACCTATATTATATATACATAAACAAAAAATCTTTACCACTCCATTAACGTTGAGTAAGACGAGTGAAATGTTTATTTTAGACGCTACGTTAATATGGCTTATGAGTATATACTACAAATATGCCTCAAATAAAAGTATTAGGATTTATTTTCATAATTATTCATTAAAAACATTTTAGATTCTGAGTGGAGCGATGAATCTATTAATTTTACAATGAAGTGTGTTTTTTTTATTTTTTTTTTGTGACTGTCAACATTTATTGGGGCAGTAAAAGTGCTTTGATTTTCTTTATCAACATCTTTTACGCTAGGAAAGTCAAGCTAGTTGGTACTTGGGGGGGGGGTCAAATGTAAAAAAATCTTAATAGTTTTCAAACGCGTCAAAAAAAAAAAAAAAATGGATAAACAGGAATTTTTACGTGAAACCAATTTTTGATAAAATCAATTTTGTTTTTTAGTGTAACCAAAAAAATAATAACTATAGATTCAATCAAATTTCACCAAATGTTTACATTACAATTTTCTACACGCCATACAATTTTCAATATATTTTGACTCTTTTTGAAATATTAATAGGTATAAGAAATTTTCAGTTTAATTTTTTATTTTTTTATTGTTGATAAACATTTTAGCATCATTCATAATGAATACATTTAAAACGATGCCTTCTGGTATTCTTTTGCCCCCTCAACCTATAGTGACGCGATAGGGTACATGATTAACTGCAGCATTATATTATTATGAACACTTTCCGATTATTCAAGCCATTATAAACCAATTTGATAAAGAAGATGCAATTTCAATTGTAAAATGTCAAAAATTGCTAAGTGATATACTTTAAATAATAAATTAATATATATTAAATCAAACTTTAATAGCCTACCAGTTGCAATAATTAAACTAGAAATACCAGGATTCACATTAACAGAGTCTATAAATATTGTAGATACAATTAAAAATATTATAAAAAAAATCACCAAGTCAAATTGGAAAAAAGCGTAAATTTAAATTTAACTACGTTTTAAATAAAAATAAAGGCTTTAAACAGATTAAAAAATATGTCAAATATTAGTAGAAGAAAAAGATATTGATCCAGAAAATATTTTCAAGAAGACTTGACGACTAACGATATGACATTTTTCAAGTTTTTAAATTATTGCTCCTATCACCTAAATTGATGTAGAGAAGTCATTTTTAGTATATAAAAAATTATTTGGCAGAAAACCATCGATCATTTAAGTTTCAAAACATCAAAAAAGCTCTTATTGTACAGTGTAATGCAAATGTAATTTAAATTTTTGCTCGTTTTTTATATTATATATTTTTTTTACATAATAATTTGAATTTATTTAAAAATAACGCATTTTTAAAAGTGCGTTTTTGATATTTTTAGGGCATTTTTTTAGAGTTTTTAAGCCATAAATGGATTTTTGGAAAAGGCATTTTTCAGTATTTTTAAGGTCATTTATATTCGAATCCTACTTATTTGCGTCTAAAGTTAAAATTTCTACAAAATAGACAAAATTACGAACATTTCTAATTTTGTAAAAAAAAGTTTTGTTTAAATTTTAATACAAGATTATCCATAAGTTTTTTACTTTTTACAAAAAAAAAAATTACTGGAAAATCAAACTAATTTTTATGAGGGTTTGAAATTCGACATTAGATATTCACTCATAAACTATCAATTTCACAGGGAACGATATTATTATTTTATTGTAATTCAAAAACAAATAACAACAGACACTTAAAATTTCACCAAATGTTGAGATTATTATTTTATATACATCATTAAATTTTAAAAATATTTTGACACTTTTTGAGCTAAATATAAGAAATTAAACATGAGAAATTTTTGATTTTTTTTCTTTAAATATCAATAATAAAAAATAATTTTTGTCAAGTAAAAATTTTAAAATTTAGAACAAAGTTCCTCATAAGTTGTTATAATATCAGTTCAAAAATATTAAAAATAAATAGACATGCAGAGACTTTTTATAAGCATTTAAAGTTCAAATTTTGACCAAAATTCATCAAAATATAGAACATTTGCAATTTTTTTTGTATTTAAAAATGTATAAAATGTTCATTTTTAAAGCTAAAGATTGAAAATTTAAAATAAAGCTTCTCATAGGTAGTTAATAATGCAAAATAATGTATTAATATGGTTGTTTTTTATAGATATTTTAAATTCATATTTAGGCGAAATTAAATATTTAAATGTTAGTTATTTCGTCGTAATTTAAAAATAATTTTTATGGGTGCTTGAAACTTTTGAAGTATATTATTATACTTTATAAACACCATGACATTGTCAATTAAAATGTTGTCGGAAAAAATTAATTCAATTCACTTTTTTACTAATAGTAAAATTATCAATTACTTTAATAGCAATAATATCATAAAATATACTTAGTAATGTAACTGACAGACCGTCTTTGCTCCGAATCGTTTTTCGTATAAAATGATTTATATAATTAAATTCAAATTCAACACATCCATTATTACAGCAACCCACTCGACACCTACTGTACAACAGAGCGGTACCCACTTGACGACTTTTTTATATTTTTATTTAGAAATATCTATGTATATTGTACTATTGTAGATTAAGAAAAAATGTAAAACTTATATTCTATAATAATATGAATAATAATATACCTATAGTACGAATAGCACGATGATGTACTATGATATTCATATAATGGTCAACGAAACACGTTATAATCGTACAGCATCATTCTAACAAAAAAATAAATATAATTGCATTGAATATTGAAATGCCAAGTATTTGACCCCTCCGGTCGGTTTAGTCACTAGGGACTCTAGTGCATATTGTGTATGTAATAATATTATGTATGACTATTGATTGACTCTATAAGTTATGTTGCCAGATCGTATTGAGATATTTTTTGGCCGTAAAATATGTTTTTTTAACGATTTCCTAATAATAGGCTTAAAAAAGATCATAAATCATTTTATTTTACACTCGTTTATTGTTATGTACAAAACAAGAACTACAAAAAAAAAGTACCTAATATAATATCTATATATATATATATATATATATATATATAAATTAATCCTTAATTCCCTTGGTCACACCATCACGCGTAAACGGATGGACCGATTTCGCTCAATTTTTTTTTCAATTATTCGTAATTGCCAGGAGATGGTTTTTACGAAAGAAAATTTTGGAAAAGCCCATCCCCGGGAGGTGCTCAAACAGGAATTTTGAGATTTACAATGGAAATATTTGTTTATAAATGGTTGCTATACCACCAATCTCCATTCATTTATAAGGTTATCAATAGTTATATTTATAACTATCTTAATTATTAGTAAGAATATATTATCATATACATATTTTTGCAAATAAATTTATAGAAAGAAAACAGATTTTCGGTTCGGGCAATCGTCGCAATATTTTTCATACCTAATTCTGATTTCACTCATTTACGCACTTCATTGGATCTGCAATCCACCGCAGGTGGATTGCCTACTTGATAATTTTCTGCTCGTATATTGTTCGTGATCTAATACAGTGGATTGACTACCTAGGCAGTTTAAATGCATATAAATCACTTCAGGTTAATCTTAACTTAATATTCGGCTCAGGCAACGCTGGGCGGGACAGTTAGTGTATATATAATTTAGTATTATGTATTTATGTAATTTATATTTAAAAACTAAAGTCGTATCATGTAAGTACTCATCTCTAAAATGTCTTTGTATATTTATGATAATTATTCATTAATAATGTTTTACCTACGCCTAATCATATTCTATACAACTATACTTATGTCTTACTAATATATATATATATATATTATTGATAGTGAAATATTGCCTGCAATTGCTACTTTCAAGTTTGTAAAAAAATCTTAGAAATTTAAGTAAAAATGTACGCTCATGAAGTAAGCCAATTGACTGCAATTTATAAGTTAAAAGTTAGAAATTTTTCTCTAAATAATTCTTCACCAATATTTTTCAACAACTTGCAAGTAAAACTACCAATTTTTCATTAGGTGAACTGATAAAACGGGCTTATTTCTGTTGGTAGATAAGTCATGGATTCATAGTATACCTATAATTTATAAGTATATCTAAAGTAAGAACTAAAAATTATTATATTTCCTTTTATAACCTTTATTTTGGAATTGTTTCACAAATCGACGAACTGTATAAATTTGTTTTACAAAGCATAATAATATTTTACACGCAATCCCAAATTTGGTATAATTTTACATTATCGTATTTTATGTATTGTGTCTAATTTCTAATCAAAAATTGTTATATTGCTCATAATTGTTATTAATAATGTGTAGATACCTTTGTGGCTATGTATAATATTTATATTTTAAATAAAAAACCGAAAATCAAAGATATATTAAAAAATTACCTCTTAAGTATTATAATATATAGGTAATATTTCCATTTAATAAATACGAAAATAACAAAAAACTTTTGGACCACTCTTTCTTCTAAAATAGTAAATTAACGTGGGTCACTCAAATATAATTGTTTTTTGTCTAACACGTTTTTATAACGTAAAATTGTTCATAAAAGAATTATAATAATAAGCAGGTACTTATTGGCTATTAACACACTACTTAATACTTAGACAATTATAATTTAAAACACTGTAAAAAAAAATATCTTTGATCATACCAAAAACTTATAACATGTATAAATGTTTGTATATTGCAAGTTTATGTATTTAATGCATATTCATAAAATGATTTCTATTATTAGACTCAACAGAAAAGGTAAAGTAATATATTATACATTTTAGTTAGTTATCGGGGGTGTGCCCTGTATACGCTTCTTGATAGTTCACCCTGGTAACGTTGAATAAAATTCCATTTTATTCATTTGCTATAATGCAATAGTAGGTATATGGAACCTCAGTTATCGGACCATGCTCCTAGCATTTCTCGCCAATTATGCAAGCAAACAAACTATTTACTAATCAAAACAATCTTTTTAAAGATTTTTTTTAACGAAGAATCTAATTAGAAATATGCAGTTGAATGTGGCAATAAGCAGACTGTGAAAATTCCAAAATTGTAACAGTTTGTAAAACAGGGAAACAAAAAGTTCTTTCATAGAGTTATCGACCTCTTGCGTTCTTGCAGAGTATTAGTTACAAATCATTGGAGGGGGCGATCCATAAACAATTTAACACTACCATTGACCGGATAAATCCCGTCGATTAGGTAAAATTCAGTCCAAATCAAAATTTTACGGACCAGATAGCGGCTTTAACTTTGTTTGCAGAAAATAGATTCCAGAGAAGTATGAAAACAATCGCTGTACTGGCGTATGGATTTAATGACAAAAATACTGCAACTATTTTCATGCCTCATGGCTCACTCTACATAAACTGAAGAATGCCATGTTAAACAATCGCATGTTCTCAGTTTATTTAGGGGAGTCACAAAGCAAACTATGACGCCTGAACAATGGGCTACCCCAAGGTTCTGTCCTCGCCATGATCCCGTTCAATCTCTATACAAGTGATCTTGCGCAGTACCTATTCAAAGCATTATTTTTTAATTTCCGGTTTCAAAAATTAAACCCGTTGTACGATGAAGCTGATAGGAGGTTGAATGTTTAGGACAAAAACCGAACTCGATACCTGGCAAAAGATTTTCATTTTGAGTTATTGGCCTTTTTAGTAGTCTTTTTTCAAACATCTTACTAAATTCAGGTAGCGGACCAATTGGTATAGCATATTTTATTTATATCATTTATTATTTTTATATTAACTTTTGAACCAATATTAACTTGTCTTTCGTAGAATGGTGTGAATAAGTTAGTAGTAAAAATAATCAATATCATAAAATTAATCTAAATATTTTTTAAATGTCATTGTGTATACAAAACATAATAATATACGTAAACGTTTTATATCTTGTAGAATAATATTTTCGAATTACAACAAAATAACTAAAATTGTTACTTTTGGTTTAAATATCAAATTCTATCCAAATTTAAACTTCAAATACCTTTAAAAAAAGTTGTACAAGTTGTATATTTATTAGATTTATTAAATTTTAATAAGAACTGCTTATGAAGAGCCTTGTATTAATCGTGTCTATTTTTTTAATATTTTAAATAGCTATAAGAACTTGCATTCAATTTTCAATTTTTTTGATCGAACATAAACGCTTTTATCAACACATCAAAAAAATAATTAAAAAATTCGAAAATTTCAAATGCCTCTAAATAGTTTAAAATTAGTCTAAATATTTTGAAAATTTAATTGAGTATAGAAAGTGATAATGTAAAATAAAAGTATCAAATTTAAACTTTAGTCTCATAAAAAATATTTGTGGAGTTGAGCTCAACTATTGTTTTATTATTCATGTGTAAGAAAAACTTATGTATAACCTTGTATTAAATTTTAGGTTTGAATATTTTAATATATACATATTTTATGGATTTTATACCACAAAATAATTTGTTAATTTTGGAGATTTTGATGGATTTTGTAAAAATTTGAACACTAATCGCGTATAAAAAATATTTTAATTATGTATTTTTGATATTTTTTAATTGGTAGGTATATGAAACATTTAAACCTTGGCATACTAATATACTATAGATTACTTACTGTTTTCCAACTATTGTATACAGATGTTTTGATTATGACAGCATACAACTAAAGTTATTATTTACATTTTTTATGGTGAAATTATTCTGTTATCAATTACTTCCGGTCGCCTCCAACAATTAATTTAAAAGGGCTTATTAAGATAAATTTAATGTTGACGTTGATTAGGACTCTTCCCTCGTAACTTTGGAACAATGGATCAAGACAACATTACACATACATTAAACTGGTGAGGGTAAGTGCCTACAGCGCGCTTCGTTTCAATAAAATTAATTAGTCACTTATTAAACGTTGTTGATGTTTATTAATTATTTGAATCGCAATTCAAACAAAGACAATTATTTGTTTATTCAATGAATACTATTTATATACATTTTTTTAGAAAGTATTAAAAAATAACAACTGTCAACTATATTTTTAAAAATTATTAAAAAATAGTATTTTATATATACGCATTTATAACACTTAATAGATTCTAAAATATTAATATCGTTTGTTTATAATTTCACTAAATAATACATAATATAGTTGTATGCATATTTAAGACCGTGACAGCTGTCTGCAGGGTATGAAGACCTGTATTTGAAAACCCTTTGTTTCACTCACCTCAGAAAACAAGATATTTCACAATTTTCATAATATTCAAAATTCCAAATTTAACCTAAAATATTTACTTATTTACTCTATTTATTATTAACTATACTAATTATAAAAATGGAATGAAGACTTGGTAAATAATACTGCAGAATCCGCTCAGAATCTAAAATCAATTAATACCTAATGTCATATTTTGGAATGTGCTTTTATGATATTTTCTTATATGTAGGTACCTCCTATTAGCTATTTGAATATTTCATAATAATCAATATGAATTACATATAGGTACTAAAATATAATTTTAAATTTATCTCACAAAGTCGTGATTGCACTCGTATACAATTTAATTTTATTTCTATACACAAAATATATATATTATTTAAGTACTTATATATACTTATACAGGCATATAGTTAGCCGTGCATAACGCATGTATACGTATATACTCATACTTGTAACTCATGTACCTACACACATTTATGCTGCAGCGTACAGTGTACTTATACGTATCGATTCATTCAGATTCATTTGTATGGTATTGCTTTGCATCTAAAATTGTATAAATATTTAATGTAAATATAGATGTGTTATCTCCACATTACAACTCCTATAATAATATACTCCTTATCCAAATAATTATAGATATAAATTACAATGCAAGCAATTCATATTCACGAACGTAGAACATAAATGAAAAATAATTTAGATATCGGCATTGTCTTACAATTATAATTATATTCTATTGACAAATTGTTAAAATTAGACTCTATAACCTTATATCAAAATGTCTATCCGTCTGTCTGTCCTTTATGCATTCCCAAACCATTCAACCGATTGTGATTAAATTTAAGACAAAGGCCTCTGAGAAGAAAATAGGCTAATTTAAAAAGGTAGAGGTCCAACCCCGGGTGGTGCTCACACAGGGGTTTTGAAATTTACGATGGAAATAATTGTGTATAAATGGTCCTTATTGGTTTGTATAGCTCTGTTTATTTATAAGGTTGTTAATGGTTACATATTTTATAACTATCATAATTATTAGTAAGAATATATCATATACACATTTTTGCAAATAAATTTATAGAAAGAAAACAGATTTTCGGCACGGGCAATCGTCGCAATGTTTTTCATACCTAATTCTGATTTCACTCACTCATGCACTTCATTGGGTCCGCAATCCACCGCGGGTGGATTGCCTATCTGATAATTTACTACTCGCATATTGTCCGTGATCTAATGTAGTGGATTGTCTACCTAAGGTGGTTTAGATGCATATAAATCACTTCAGGTTAATCTTAACTTAGTATTTGGCTCAGGTAACGCTGGACGGAACAGCTAGTACCTAATATTATTAAAATATAAAAATATTTTTAAGTTACGTTTAATTTTCTATTATAGAAAATTAGAAACACAATTAACACATGAATACAGATTTAAAACTGAGCTCTTTTTATATTGTTAGGTATATTTTTTGGGTACCTATAGGTGAATAAAAATACTTTTCAAAATTGCAGTAATTTTGGTATTCTAC
>JACXSJ010003125.1:0-29338 GCA_014851325.1 Pentalonia nigronervosa
AATCATAGTTTTCCGATCATCTACTGCACAATTAAAAAAATATTAAACAAATTGTACAGTATGTATTTTCGGTGCCGTGTAGCAATGCATTTGTTGAACGCGTTTTTAGCCACATGAATAGTTTGTGGACAGACGAGCGCAATCGATTAGGAGTTGATACGGTTAAAGCCGAACTAGTTATAAGAAATAACATAACATACAATTGTTCGGAGTTCTTTGATGAAATACAAAATGAAAAACAGTTATTAAACGCCGTGAAAAATTCCGCTAAATATAAATTTAAAAGTTTATAATAGTTTATTTATAATAGTTTTATTTCTAAGTTTATAATTAAAGTTTAACATAATGTAATATTAATATTATTACATTTTTTATTTTCACGTATGTAATTAATTATATTATTCGTCAATTTATTATATTAATATTAAAAATTCACTGAAAATGATGACCTTTTTTTTTTTTGTACACTTGGGCCGGTATTTTGTAAATTCAAAGTTGGCAACCCTAAATATAACTACACAACATGCATTACAACATATACACACATTATATGCAAGTCAACTCACATCACCATTACTCATTGTCCATTTCCCGCATAATCAAAACAATAAAATGTACCTAACAATTATCTATATTTACTGTAGGGTCGGTAAAACGACTATTGTTACATACTATTGTAGATGGTAATGGTTGGCAAGGTATACAATATATAATTTATTAATAGGTACCAATGTTCGAGGAAGGCGTGTTTGTTTCCAGAGTGATAGTACATATTGTCCAACAATACGTCAGTACCTACCAATTAGATGGGTACCAATACACCAACCATTATATTGTGGCTGCACAATTAACTAAATTGACCGGGTCGGACATATTCACATATTGAAGTCCGAGTAGTTAATATAATTTTGTTTTAAGTATGGGCACTGTAAAATTATGTTATGCAGCTCGCGTTGTAAATATTATATGACGTATATATATTATATTATATTTTTACAATGTTATGGATAATATTGTAAAATAAAGTTTTTCCATTTAAACAAATACTAGCATTATGTAATAACGTTTCGGTGATACGAGGAAAAATATTTTATGAATAACAAGGATAAATAAAAAAAATTTCTGATTACAAACATTTCAATACTATAATGAAGTAGTGATAAGCATACACTATGCCTATTATATCTATAATCTATAAGTTCCCCGCAAACCGGAAAAACTATACGGATCCGATTTTTATTAATTTTTACATAGTTATTACTGATAATCTCTTGAAGTTTTTTATACTAATTTTAGCCTTCGATATTCCTTCTACCACCCTCCCTAAACAAGTTTTTAGGAAATAATAAAAAAAAATTGTTTTGTTTATTTAAATGGTTGCAGATAATTAGATAATTATTTTAACTGGATTATGTAATATGTTATATTATTTTGTCATTTATATTTTAATAAAGCTATTCTACATAAATTTAAAGTCGAGTTATAGCTGTTATATTATATTAATAAAAGCAGAGTGTATGGTTGAGATTTATATTTTAAAAAATATATTAGTAGGTAACTTAAGTATTATTTTTTTCATATCTACAATATATACCAATATTAATAATATGTAATGTATGCGTGTATGTGTAGCGATCCACAGCCAAGTCTCATGCGTTTCTAAAATTTGGTTCACATGTAATCCTATACTCGAGAATGTACACTTCAAAGCCAATTTTTTTAATTTAGCATTTTAAAGAGTGGCTGATACAGGGATTTGTTGGCTTACAAAAAACGAATATTTCTTTGTTTTTATAGGGTTGCTATTGGTTACAGAAAATAAAATAGTTATTTCATAATTGGATATAATATTAGACCTATATTTGATAGTCAAAACCGCTCAAATGACTGTTAAAAATCTGTACAGTTCAACATTTAACAGAGTTTATAAGAAAGAGTAAATCTACAGGCATTTAATTTGTTACGATCAATGCCGTGCAGGATCAGAATGCTAGTAGTATATAATATTTTTTTAATAAATTATACTTTTAGTATAATAATAGCACATGCTACACACAATACACAATACCATTTATGGCAGTCCTGCAATGCCATCAGAAAAGTGTAGTTTATGCTTAAGTTCCCCTTCCTAAACTTTAGAGCCATCCTAGCCATCAAAAAATTATCACGAATTTCACATATTATGTATAACTTAATATTTTTAACCTAGTTTAGTATAAGAACTAAAAATTACTTTCGACTATACAAGATTAATTAGCAAACCGCTAATTTTATCTAATAATTCAAGATATTACCTTTACTGAAAAACTACTCGCTCTAATTTTAAATTAGATACATCAACATTTTCAAAATAATTATCCACAAAAATAAATTACAATAGAAAAGTAGGGGGGAGCTATCATTCGATAAACAAAAGGCTATATCTCTATAGGACATTCTTTAAGTAGTACAAAAAATCTAAAGAATTTGAAAATATAACCTTAAAGTATATTAAAAAATTCAAAAAATCAAAATTTAAATAAATCCATAATAAAAGGAAAAATTAGGGACTAGTATGCTTGGTGAATCATCCTGTATAGTGAAAAACATAATAAACGAGTTAAGTGAATTCCAAATTGTTTTCTTTAATTTGAACAATTTCTGCTGACGACTTTGTACGTGTTTACTTTGCATAGGTACAATGTATATTAATAGTTATAATACGAGTACCTACCTAGAACCTATATACTATTTACACGTGAAATCATAATATACAACTATTATAATATTTATAATTTGATATTTACATAAGAAAATAAAGAAGTGTGTATTAAAGATTAAACTAAAGTACAAAAATTTAAATCCTGTACAAATTGTTATTTGAAGGTTATTGTTTTATGTTTAAAGTTTTAAACCACAACGCGTCACGGTATTAATTCGTACGTTTTCATACATTTAAAGAATTAATACTTATCGTTGTTATATTTACAATTGTCATTTGACCGTGTTATGTTTTATTTTTAAATGGAGTTTAAACAAAGTTAGATAAAAATGTAAATAAGTACACATTAATATCCGCATTATTAGAAACAGTATTACATTTTATTGATGATCGATATGTATACATAACTAATTGATAGGTATCTAATTATTATAAAGTCAACAAGATAGATACATAAATATTGTATTTAACCGCAAAACCAAACTTTGAACGTTTCGATAAATTATCAATATTGGCTTCAATAATACTAATATTACACGAACGGTGTACCCAACTGTTTATCTGTTGTTAATTATAAAAATCATTTTGTTGTATTCGACCGTGCACTAGTACGTTTAGTTAAAATTAGCTTTTGTGAACATTGAATGAATAGTTATATACTCAAACATGTCAAATGAAAAACAGAAAAAAGCTCTTCCATTCTACGTGAACTTTTCAATAGCTGGATTATCGGGGTAACAATAAAAATATAAAAAAAAAACTATAATCCAACAAATGTATGTTAGCTGTTAGTCATTTAAAATAATTGTTTAACCGTGGTTTGCCTTAGAATGGGAGCTGCCGTATTCGTCCATCCATTAGAAGTACTTAAATTTCGTATGCAGCTAAGTGGCGAGAAGGGAACGATTTCAGATCATAAAAGTTCGTTTCATGCAATCATAAACTTGGCAAAAAAAGAAAAGCTTTCAGGATTTTATAAGGGCATATCCGCAAACTTTATTAGACAACTAATATTTACGTCAACTCGGGTGGGCTGCTATACCACGCTCGTGGATGAAATGAAAAAGTGAGTTATTATTGACTGATTTATATGTATGTTATAATGGAACGTGTCCTGACTGACTGATCACATATAGCCATAGACTTAAAATTTCCATAGTACCTTCGTATCAATATGTAACCATTAAGTGTGTACTAAGAAAAAATTTTCCAAAATTCATATTTTAAAAAGGTGCTTGCTTGAGGATTTTGAAAAACACGATGGAAATCATTTTTTTTATAAATGGTTGCCATTTGTTGCAATTTTTAGATTATGTTTGTGGCCTTGAATAAATAAATTATACCTTAACACAAATATGAGAGTTAAATGTATGTTTGTAGCTTATATAATTACTCAAAAACGGCTTGGCTGATTTTATGAAAATTTCGAATTGTTCTTAAAGATATCAATAAAGTTTAAAAAATATAGTTTAATTCACGTTAGATTTTTACTAATTATTCGCCACACGTGAATAGGCCGTATCGGTCGAATTAGTTCACAAAGCAAGGTACACTGACGCCAGTTTACCTGTAAACTGAGGTACCTACATTAAAACCAAGATATACCTATTATATAATATAGAGCTATATTTTACATTTGTTCATTTTTTCATGGGCAAAGTAAAATTATAATATGTATGCGGTACAGTTTAAATAACATTGTACATTTACGAATGCGTCGGATACACAAGTTTTGAATAATTTAAATAAACTGCTTCATTTTAAATTTAAATGAAATTGAATGCTCGAAAATTAAATACATTTACACACGTAATATATTTGTATACAATATTATGCTATGACATTTGTCATTTAGTTACATCATATTATAAATTACCCGCTTAAGAATAAATAAAAAAACCAATGTAAAAGTCGCACGAATAATAGTAATGATCTTGTGAGTTGTGTGAACGTGTGTACGTGACAATGTGACATTTGAACATAATGACAGAATTGCATATATTTAGGTAGGTATGACGGTGTTATTGAGATTTGCGTGTTGAATAATTTGTTTTAAATATAATTATTTTTAATTTAGTTACAAAAAAAAAATAATAAATAAATAAAGTAATAGTTACAAATATGTACATCATATTATGTTACATGGGTATATTATTATGGTATGTAACTGGCTAAGTCTTAAAATATGTGAATCGTTCTGCATAATAAATAATCGCATATGTATTCATATTGTGTAATCTAACGATTACTCTGCAGTATGGAGCTATATGATAATTGATAATCTTGTCATGTATCAGTAGTGACATTAGATATCAAGTGATACTGATACATAATATTATAATAAGTTAATATTATATTGTGTGTTTCAGACGAGGGCAAAGCAGCGTGATGAATAACGCAATAGCCAGCATGTCCACCGGAGCTTTCGCTGCGTTCATTTCCACGCCAACCGATGTAATCATTGATTATCCAACGCGAATATCATGATAATATAAACAACAAGGTATGATCGGAACTTTTTGACGGTTAGAACCTTCGATAGGCACGTTCCGTCGTAGCGTAGCATTTCGTAGTAATAATTTAAATGACAATATTGGTCATATTATGGGTAAACGAGTGACGTTGAACAGATTTCAACAAAATCTGGACCTTAGCGATCATACCCTGTTGTAGTGAATATCGTGGTGAATATTATTATTTGATGATCTACAACCACCAATAATATTGAACACTGTTTAGTAGGAAATAATGTAGTTAATCGTTACAGGTACGCCCGAAGAAGTCGGTGCAAATGCACCACCTAAAAAAATATATTTCTTTTTTTTTGACTTAAAATACAAATCAAAGTATAAATATTCATTTTTGTTAATTTATTTTTATGGTTGTAGTCAAAATAGTGAAATTTTGAGAAACTCACACTTCGTTACTGACTTAGTTATACGCAATCATAAAAAGACGGAAATGCCATACAATTAGTATTTAAATTGTACAAACGTTCATATATATATCACAATAAATTAGATAATCCTAACATGTGATGATATATTACGATATATTATTATTATTTAATACTTGGTACTTCGTGGTTGAAATATTTTATACTTGATGGTTATGTTTTAAATAGTAATACCTTGTTTTATTATACTGATCATTGACGTGTAAAGATTTCATGTAATACATGTAATGCTAAGGGGGTATTGGAACCAAAAGTATTTTGCACCTTGTGAACTAATTCCCCGCGGGCATCCTCGAGTCATAAACAAGTTGAAAACCGTTTGAAATGATCGTAGATTGCTATGGTCCGCATGACGGCCGACGGACGATTGCCAGAGGAAAGCCGACGCAACTACAAAAACGTGTTTAACGCGCTGTCGAAAATACGAAAGGACGAAGGCTTGACGGGGCTCTGGAGAGGGACGGTGGCGACTATGTACAGGGCGATGACGGCCAACTTGACGCAATTGATGTCCTATGATTTGGCCAAAGTGCATATAATGGAAAATTGTAAGATCCCTGGTTAACGTCACTCATGGATTTACGTGTAAAATTTTACAAATTTGTCCAAAAAGCCAAAAACGAAACTTATACAGAAAATATTTCATACATGAGTTGATTTGGCTTGTATGATATTACGAAAATATAATATAAATATTTCGAAAACGGTTTTAGATAATATGGAGAATGGCTTGATGCTCCATACTGTATCAAGCATGATTTCTGGAATTGTATATTCCATCTGTTCCAGTCCATTGGACGTGTTAAAGACTAGGTAAACAATATCTTATAACCAGTGGCAAATCTAGGATTTTGTTTTCACGGGAGGAGGCAGGAGAGGCCAACATTTTTTAAAACAATATTAAATACATATTTAAAAAAGTCTCTTATTAGGTACCTATTAGTATAAAAGAAATGTATATTATTAATTATAATGTTCAATAAGTGTACGTGCTTATTAGCATAAAAGTTTAAAAGTATTAGTATAAGTTAGTCATATGTTTTAAGTCACAACGATCTTTAACGTACATAGTTTGAATAATGTAAATAACTCTGCCCCTCCCTCCTAAATCCATCACTGTTTATAACTGTATATGATTATATCTATAAGTATCAGAGCTTGCATTTGAAAAAAATTCGTTTTACATTATTTACAATCTAAACGTTATACAACTTTTACGTTTATCGTTAAAAATATTATCAAATTTCAAGGAAAGGCCTAGGGATACGGGACATAACAAATTCATGGATTAATTGCTACGATAAAAATTATAAATATAATAAAATAATATATTATATACTATTATTATTAATTATTTTTATCGTATGAAATAAATATTTTTACAAAACCAATATTATAATTTTTAAGTAAATTAATTTTAAACTATTTCGTTTTGCATTATGTTTTACTATTTTTTATTTTGTGGTATTAAATTATATTTACTTACCGTTTTTCGTTTTAATTACGTTTACAAATTTCATTTGTTTTTTTGTCATAACGTAATAATGATAACGTTATTTTAACGTTTGTAAGTACTAATATTATGTATATTTATTACTAAAATTACATTATATCACATTGATAGAATACAACAACAGAAAATCGTAGACGGAAAAGCTGAATACTCAGGCATAGTAGAAGTGGCGTCGACTTTATTGAAGACCGAGGGAGTGACAGCTTTCTGGAAAGGCTGGCCATTTTATTATTTAAGAGTGGCACCAGGTACTATCTTGTTGTTTATTTTCATGGAGCAGCTTAGGAAAGCATATGAAGACAATTTTATAAAAGACCAGTGATCAACAAATAACTTTACTGTTCACACATTGTTTTTTGAGAAACTACGATGTCATATTTGACTAATTATAATAAATAATTATACACATTCATGCATATTAATTTTATTCCTGACTAAGTTAAAATTAGTAAATATTTGGATATTTATTGATATATATTATATGATATAATCCAAATGTATGACAAAATTAATTGATTCAGAATATTAAGCTCATCAGTCCTATCTCCAAATAGTGCACCACAGATAATTTATTTTACAGACTGCAATGATTTTTTATATAAATACATTTTCAAAAATCATTATATTATTATTTTTATAATTATAAAATAAGTAGTAAAAAAATATATTCATTAAAAGTCTACGATTATACACTGTGATGCTTATTGCGTTTACATGTACAAACTGTGAATTGGAACTTTTATCAATAATGACTATTAGCATTTTTTTTTCTTTATTTTATAAATGATGGATAAAAAACGGAAAAAGGTCATTAACGATAAAAGTTCTCATTCGTAAGTTGAAAGAGTTCGTAACATATCAACGCCGCCATCAACGTCAGGGCAAAATACCTTGAACTTTTACAAATCATATTTTATCTTTTTTTATTTTTGTTTATAAAATATAAATTTAAGAAAAAAATGATCATTTATGAAAGTATTGATTCACATAACACATTAAGTCCGTTAGGTCAATATAATAGTTAGTTGATTGAATTATTAAATTTTCATATCGTTTTTAACATTAAGTAAAATTGACTAGACTCGGAAAATAGTTTGTTATTTATTACTCATGACGTCAAATTGTCTAAATCTGGGCATACATATTATGAAATTAAAATACCTGCACCACTGCGTATAGATTATATAGAAAAATATGTACGCGAGTGTTAAGTGGAAATAGTTTATAAAAATAATAATAATGCTGAGGAATTGAAGCATTTACATAGGTGTTTGTTTTACGAATTCATAAAAAAGACCAACTAGAAACAAATTTGTTTCATGTTGCGACATATGTTGGTCACTTGGCCAAATCTGTAGTTTTATGTTATATATTTTTTGAGACATATTTATGCTTATTTTTGTTTTATGAGGCATGCTTCTTTTTTTTTGGGTAATTTTTGCAAATTCTCCTTCAAATAACGTTTATAAAAATGACATTCAGATATTAAACCATTAGAATATTTGTAACTGCCACATACAACTGGCTACATTGTTATTGACTGAGTCACATATTCCGATTAACGATTGTTACAACGATAGCTATTAACCCTCGTCAAAAAGTCTTTAGCTCTAATTAGCAAGTGTGTATTTGATCAAAATTATTTTTAGTCATTAATACTGATAACTTATTTAACCTCAAGTATAGATAATAGGTATAGAAAATTTCTCAAATTATGACTCCTGGCTGGAAATAGAAGCCTATAACTATTTATTGCTTTTAGCCTTCCATATTTACTTCATTTTTAATTGTTAAACTTTGTGATTTGTATAAACTCTTGTATTATAACTTATAACAAGTACATATTTGGTAATCTTTAGTATTACTTTCCGAATTGTAATTAAAATAAATTTAAAATGTATAAATGCTGCCTGCAGTGTGGGCCAAATATAGTCACTCAATTGTTAAAATATTTTTAAACAATATGAAAATATCATAATTTTTTATAATTTGTATAATAATCCAATGAAAATATGTAAAATATAAATAATATCTATAAAAATGTAGGCATGAATAGTTTGATCGATTACTCGAATTTAACTATATATGATTCAGTTGAGTTTCAGGTACAAAAAAGTTATAGGTTGCTTTATCGCTAGGTACACACAAGAGAGTAAATATCATGATCATGGTTTAACGTATAATAAGTACATTACTTAAGATTTTTCAAAAAAACATTTTTAACAGTATTATTAGACGTTAAGGGTCGGAAATATATAATTGTGAGGCAATTTTCCAGCTCCCGAGTATCGTTTGTTGAATAAGATAAGAGATATTTTTTTACCCTAATTGACGTTAGCCTATAATATTTGTCAACTCACTTTTTATGGTTTTTTAATCAAACTGAAATTAATCATATATTATCTTATTAAATTCGATTAAGCTACGTATTAAGACATATGTTTTTATTAAGTTGTAAATGTCTACATATTTTTATTGTAGTAATTATGATATTTAAGGTGGTTTTTATCAAAATTTAAAATTATAATATTCTTATAATATTATAATTTTACTATTATACTTTTTATATTTATGTGAACATGTTTTAACAAAGTTATGTTTTTTGTATAGCAATGTATTTACTTAAATTGTGATATTAGGTATAACTAATTTCATCTTATAATTGATTCACGTTTAAATGTTGCATGTCTAAACATGTGTCATTTCATCATCATAATATGAAAGTAATGTAATGTAAAAATAATATTGTGATACCAATAGAAATATAAAATAGTAGGTACCTATAATACATGTCCTACGATCATAAAAAAAGTAGGTACACTGAGTTTTAGAGTTTTTAAAAACAGTTACAAAAACTCTTTAAAAGTAAACATTTAAATATTGTAATAGGCATCTACATACAACAAAAATCTACTTGCTATTTCAATGGAAAATAAAATTACTTTGTTTTGCATGAGCCAATATATGTATATGTATACGGTGTACCTAAGTAAGTTTTACACATATACAAAATTATCATATGTAATGTTGTTAATATGAGAAAAAAGTTCTGGTTTTGTCATACTTGTCGTAAGTACGATGTTGTATGAATACCCTTAAAATACTACGAAGAGTCATTTCAATAACAAATTAAACCTCATGTATGTAACTCGTGCATTGAAAAGTGTACTCTCATTTAAGTCAACCATTTTGATGTAATTCGCGTTATATATAATTTAATATATAGGTACATGTGCACATTATTTTTATTGACATTTTATTTTTTCTTTTCTTTTTGTAATTTAGATTCATTGTTGTATACTTCGGTATGCAATATAAAACTAAATCTGCATATTATTAAATAGTAGAAAGCTGGGACTAAATGACAAATCCTCTCGTATTTTGATTCCTCTGTAAATGGCGAGTGTTCTTGATATGATATCAATTTTTTTCAGTTGAGATTTAGAAGTGCCCTCAAAAGTTTTAACCTATATGTCTGGTTTTATAAGAGCATAAAAATGTATGCAACAAAGTCTGATATACCTAGATACCAGAATATTATTATGTTTTCTATTTTAATGAATTCTTCATAATGAGAAATACAAGGAGTGGTAGTACATGTGTATGAATGCATGCATAAAATAATAAAACTTATATATAAAAATTACAGAGTTAAACTGTTAAAAGTGGAGCAAAAATAAAATTTGTGTAGGCTCGAGACAAGGTTTTTTTTGATTTGTTCTATACTTTTCAATATAATCTTAAAAATATTTACTGTACATGTATTATTACACATGTTGACTATACTGTAATTTATATATATATATATATATTTATTATTACAATAAAAACAATTGATGCTTAACAAATGTGTATGTTCTTTTATTTTGAAATAATTATTTCAGATTTATAGTTTAAAACAAATAAAAAAAAACTTAAAAAAAAATATTGTTGTGTATATGGTAAATATTTCGTGTAAGGGGGAAAAACCAATTTCAAGTTACTAATTCCCCTGTAATATTGAAATACGGTAATATTTTTACGTAAGGGGTACGTAATTTTTACGGTATTTTTATGTAATCGTGAACAAAGTTTTTGAAATCTTTTTGTAAAATGTAATACGGTAAATATTTTTGTGTGAAGGGCAAATGTGTGGACAACGACTGTGTAATCTCCCTATGATATGTAATATGGTAAATCAGCGTCCTTCAAGGAAGACATTCCCCTTGAGCTTGATGAAAAAAAATGACTCAGAACATACAAATTTATACTCCTATCTTAGTTCGTAATTAATATTTATAATCGATTGTAAAAGCTTTAAAAACCTATGTACATCATTGGCGGGAGGTGAGGGGAACCATAGATTGAAAATAATTGAGTACTGGTCGTTATATTTTATGAAAACCGGTAAAACACAATTGCGTACGATTTTTATCTGCAACTTTGAAGCATTGTTGCCATTTGATTTAAACTAATAGAACGTACAATTTAAAAATAATTAATTAAAATAATTAACAAATGGACCAAAAAGTTTTTATTGAACTTATAACGCTTAATTTCATAGCTCCTGTTGTTATTTCAATTCTAAAAGAAACACAAAAGTAAAAATGCACGAAAATACAATCAGTATTCAAAGGTCAAGTAAATAAAATAGAAAATGCTAATTTAATTTGTATAAAAGAATCTATGAAAAAATATGATAAGTATAAAATTTTCATAGTCTCTAAAATTAGTTATTTAAATGGTACCAAGGTATAAAATTTTAAATTGAATACACTTTTTAGTTTTTACATTATTTTAACCCTTTATTATTTTTAATTATTTTATTTTATTTAGTTATCTAAAAATGTATTTTGTAGTAGTAATATTAAAATACAATAAAATAAAAAAATAAGTTTTTAAAGTATATAATATTTATTTTAAACTAAAAACTTAAATGTGGCAACGTTGCATAGCAAAATTATACATAATCGTTTGATTTTTAGGGTAAATTTTAAAGTTAATTGTTTAACGTACACAATCGTGTGGTACTTATCAAAATATAAAAAATAGATTGATGCACATCGGAAAATTTACAATATACCAAATGCAATTTTAATTATTAGGTATTAGTTGTATTTAATCAGTATTTAATAAGTACCTATTTACTTCAAATTATATAAAAAAAAAGAATTCTAAAAATGTTAATTCATTTTGAGAAATCGAATTTTTACATTTAAATGAATTTAAGAAATGCCATGGGTATACAAATTTCAAATTCAATATTATAGGTCATAGATAAGAATGTATGATGGCTCATTAAAATGACATGATGTATTATCTCCTTCTAATAAACGTGTACTGTAGCACATTTGCGTTAAGCACAATCCATTATGCATTGTTAGTTTTAATATTATAGTAAATGTATCTAGATAAAAAGTTAAAAAAAATAATCTGAGTGTTTTCTTTATTTTAATTTTAAAGTGACAGTTATCAGCATTTTTAAATATTTATTTTATACATACTATTATAATTTACTTTAAAACTAAAATATACAGATACTATTCTTACTTAAATATTTAAAATTAGTAAATTTACTATAATATTAAAACATTTAAAACTAACAACACAAAACGGAAGACTGCATGATGAGCGTAAAGCGATTTATGAATAATGAGAATAATAACTAATAAGGTTAGTATGTCATAAAAATTATTGTACATCTTAAAATGTAGCAATAAAATATCAACAAAGACTGAACAAAAAACACAGATAATATTGTTACTTTGTTGTTTACTTTTATGTTAAAGTTAATAAATCAATGTAATATTATAAAAAAAAAATCCGGGGAATTCGTTAACTCAGCGTAGGTTTTGTGTGCGCCGTATCATTAAGTATGTCACTGTAGTCTGAAATCTATTATGGATGTGATAAATTTAAATTCAATGAAAAATCATTGTATGCAAATAGCGATGCTGAGCAGAGACATAATGGTGAAATTTCCCAAGTCCCTGTAATCATTTTTTTTTAATTGCAATAAAATAACTACTAATTACCACTACTTATTAACCACTGAAATCGTTACTTTTTGTTTAAAAATTAAATTATGTCAAAATTAGAATTTCAAATGCAAATAAAAAAAAAGTAGTGCCTATTTATTTTCGATATTTATATAATACTATTAAATAATCTTATAAAAATTTTAACTTTTTAGCTTAAGTAATTAAAATTGAAAATTGAACGAATTTTAAACCATATAATAATTTGCAAATTTTCATAATTTTGACAAATGTTGTAAAAATATGAACTTTAAACACTTAAACTACCTAAAAAAATTTAGGTATATATTTTATACCTCATTATAGCTTTATATATATATTTTCTATATTTTTAAATTGCTATAAGATGAAATTATAAGAGATCTTGCTCTTGCATTACATTTTTTGACTTAACGACTAAATATAACAATTGTAAGTCTTTAGATAAGAACATTAATTGATATTTTAAAAATATTATTTAGTAGATACAAGAAATGATAATTAAAATAAATACCTAGTGGAATTTTTAAATTTCTACAATTAATATTATTTGATTTAAAATATCAAAAGTTCGGTTGAAGAAGACCCGTTATTTTTTAACTTCAAATACCTACTCATAAAAAATTAATGCGGCTTTACGCTAAACTATTTTTAAATTCCTGAAATAATCATTTATTACATTTTGAAGTCTTATTTTGTATTTAAATTTAAATTAATATGGTTATTCGTTTTTGAATTACATCAATGTTTCAAAAATCTATAATTTCATATGAAATTTTCATTTTCATAATACCTACAATTTTATTTCGTATCGTAGTAGACTGTAATAATATAATAGAATAAAAAGAAACAGCTACGTTTTTGATTATCTTAAATTATAATAATTGTCACCGATTACAAATTTCAATCGTTTTTTACCATAATATATAATGTTATAATGTTTAATATTTTTGTTATTACTTTTTCATTGTTTGATGTTTACTGTTTAGTACTTTACTACATTTAGTGACGTAAGGCTAATATAGTTGCCAGGGTGTTGTTGAATTAAATTCTACTGAAGACTTTATTGACACCGATATAATGAATTCGAACGAAAGAAAAAGAAATTGGAGAGTATTTGGTCGTGTGACAATTTTTTTGGCCGATGGCTGAGGCGTTCCCCCATTAATTTTCCCATGGCCCCAAATCTTGACCCCATCTTTGGGATGGGTCTGATAATAGATCATAGCCCATTGGTACAACGGCGAATGGCTACGCGTTGCAAATGCGAACTGTGAAACACGAGTACAAGAAACGTGACGCGGCAACACTGCGAACACGGTAGGCGACGGCGTACGACTCTTGTTTGCGGGGGTGGTTGGCGGCAACGATGCCGACTCGTACTCCAACGACATTATTATAATCGGTCGTTTCGCTTTCCAAATTCCATTTGTCTTCTCACCCCCCCCCCCCACCAAACCTGACCAGACCACCCGCACCGATCAGGGTTCGGTTCGCCGTTCAGTTCGAATGCCACAGATACCTAAATTCCGAGCGGTCGTATAGTCATATATTTAATAATATATTAATATTATAATCGTAGACGGTACAGTGTACGCTGTTATTTTTTCCTCGGCCGATTTTAAAATATTACGGTCTTTGGCCGTTTTTCTATCGAAAATATCGAAACGTCTCCACGGCCCGCGTATTTTACTAGTGGGTACCTCAACAATTCGCACATGTACGCACGCGACGGGCCACGTCATTCACGCGACAACGGCACGTGCGGCGGCCTCCATATCGTTGTATACACGACGCATAAAATGACACTAGATTATTATTATTGTATGACCTATCGTTCTTCGAACAATATTAATAACAATATGCAACTAATCACGTCGATGAAATTATTACAATGACGTCATGTCATGCGATACGTTATTCTGTTATCAATCCTGAATCTCGGGCGGCCGGGCGCTTTAATATTAAAATAATAATATGAGCGTACATCGTAGACTTTTGACGTCAATAGCGCGCGTGTGTGAGTGTGCAATCGACGGGCTGGTGGGCCCGTGCACGGTGATAAATAGTAATAATTATTATTATTTTGATAAGATAAAAACTGCGATAGCGACTGGGCTATACACGATTTGCTCGTTGTCGCGATCATCAGGTCGTCTTCACTCGTCCCATCGCTGATAATAATAACATGTCGGACGCAAAATCGACGACGACGACGACGACGACCACTCTGTATTCCGGTGCCTATCGCCGACGACGACGGTTTGCGCGCGCGGACGACGGTCGCTCCGTTTGGCGCTTCAGTCGTTTATCAGGCATTGGCTCAACGCTTCCCCGCCGCTGCCGCCTCCGTTTCATTCGATCATTAATCCCGTGCCGTTGACGGGGACGTCCCTCCTCGTGTACAATGACAGCCGGCCGGTCGAAACGCGTCTAACTCGAATCGTTCTCGGTCGTGCGGGCACTGTATAGTAACCCGCGACTGTCGGTCGGTGTTTAATCTTCCTTGTTCGGCCAACTACCCACAATAAATTAGTTACCGATTTTCGTTTGGTCGTCGACGACCCGCCATCCGGTCGTTTTCGTTTCGTCGCTTTTCCATTTTCTCTTGCGGCGATTATGACTGTCAACGGTACCGACGTCAACAAGGTGACTGTCGTTCTAGGCGCCCAATGGGGCGATGAGGGCAAGGGCAAGGTGGTCGATATGTTGGCCACTGACGCGGACCTCGTGTGCAGGTGTCAGGTGAGAAATACCCATGCACGTTACCAATACCGAAATCGCCGACGAATGATGTTTTTAATTTTTTTTTAACGTCAATTTGGTACGTTTTTGAGTTTCATTCGGTCGCGTGAGACTTTGACGGCCGTCCCACCGCGATCGCAACAACAACAATCGTAATGACTTTCAAGGTTGCTGATGCGTGACTGACGGCTCTATATTTTTATTATTATCTACATTTTTTTTTTCATTTTACCTTCGCGACCATAAGGTCAACGCGCATTGCTCATCTTTGCATTCGCACACAGGAATAAGACACATCAAAAAATATATTTAAATAAAAATCCACTGTGCTGTGCCAAAAAAATTTCGAATTTTTTTTCATCTCCATTGCTTTTGGCCTTCTTTTCTTTTTAATATTTTTCGTGTCATTGCGTGCCACCAACCTAGGTGTTATTTTTATATATATTTTTTTTTTTTGTTGCCTTCGTTGAAAAATTATATTTTGTGCAAGACTGGCGGTCTTGGCTTTAAACACTGTATGGTGGCAATGAGTTTTATTACCTCCAACACAGGAACACACATACTATTAAGTGTTCTGTAACTGAATTTACTACCTATTAATTACTCTGTCAACCAAACACCATTAAATTTTTTTCCTCTTTTCCACAGGTTACAACATTTTCTCTCTATTTTTTTTAGTTTACTATGTCATTGTAATAAAATTCTGATTTATTATGTTTAACATTAAAGTTTAATGTATGTATCACTTAGTTGTATCTAATCGGATTAAGTATTCTTCAACGGTTATATTACAAATTATAAGTGGTATTCCTATGCCTTATTTACTCAATGGTTTATTGGTTTAATAATTATTATTATTTAGCATCATAGCTGAGGCTGATTTGTTATTAAATATTAAGTTTTAATTTTAGGGAGGAAACAATGCAGGCCACACTGTTGTTGTGGATAATAAAGAATTTGATTTTCACTTATTGCCAAGTGGAATTATAAATCCAAATTGCAAATCTGTTATTGGTAAGATATGTATTCTTTCCTAATTTTTTATTGTAAGTTAGGTACATACTTGAGAATTATAATACATCTACTTTTAGGTAATTTCTTATAATTCTAATACACATTTTCTACAAATCATTGTATTGAATCATTATAACACTATAAAAAAAAAAACTAAATTAGTAGGTAGGTACTATAAAAAAGATTAATGAACTGAACTCACTTTGCTTAATTCATTACAAACTAGTATTACATTATTGTTATTATAAATTTGCTAGTAATTATAATTCCATACATTTTTTTTTTACTTTTTTTTGGAAATACTTGATTAATTATTTATTATTTTAGTTGAAAATGAACTATTTTTTAGTTTTTTACCATTTACTCAACAAATGCTGGACATTTTCCAATTGCTTGACATTTGTTTATTAGTGCCTACATTCTGTATAAAACTTTTGTTGTTAAAAATGCTAACAGAAAAAAAAATTTAAATTTGCTATTTTTATAGTTTTATTTTAATTATTAAAATACTAAGTATTATAATACTAAATACAGTAAAAACCGTTTATAATGACACTGGTTATAGTGACAATACTATTTAATGACCCTACATTTTGGGTCTCGACAAAACTTCTATATTGTGTGTACTAATTTGTATTCGTTATTTTTTGGTATTACATTTAAATTATCAGTTAAGAAGCTTTGAAATTTTACATAATAGTTTTTTTTTTATAATTTTGGTTATAATAACTATTGGTTATTATGATTAATTTTTTCTGGTCCCCTGAATGCCATTATAAACAATTTCTACTGTAATATCAAAAATCCTAAGTTTAGGTTATAATATAGATACTTACTTTAAATTTAAAATGAATTAAAGTACCTATTTAGGTTTATTTAATATATAAATTTTATAGTTAAATACTTATAAACTTTAAAACATTTATAATTTTTAAATTCAAGATAGTAAGAGGTTTGTTATACTATATTACTATGTATTTTGGTGGACCTGGGTAAAATGTGTAAAAAACAAATAGTTTTAATTGTAGATTTCACACTAGTATGTCTAAATAATCAATGGTTAGACTGTCATTCTGTATTCTGTTGAATTACAAAGTGGTGTGGTTATGTTGAATGTTCGTTTTACCTTGACCCATTAATACATGGTATGGCCAAGTCCTAAATCTGCAATATTTTGTTATTCAATTATTAATAGGTCAAACGCCGGGAATAACACTCGTAATATTTTTTTTTTTTAATTATAATTAGGTGTATAGGTAATAATAACATCCATAGCAAACTAACAACAACTGTTTAAATTATAAATTTACATTTTTATTATTTTATATTAATTTGCATCATTTTAACAGGTAATGGAGTTGTTATCCATCTCCCAGGATTATTCGAGGAGTGCAATAAAAATGAAAAAAAAGGTCTATCGGATTGGAAGAAACGATTGTTGATTTCTGATCGTGCTCATCTTGTGTTTGATTTCCATCAGGTAGGCCATAATATTTATGAGTACATTAACTGTAATTTAAACAACATATATAAATAAATATTTAAGAACATACAATATAGAATACTAATTTTTATTCATACAAAATGGTTGAAATTTGATCATAGATGCATTTGTTGAGTTATAACTTGTAACTATTATTGATGAAGTTTTTGTTTTTATTAATCTGCCTATTTAATCAACTTTTAATATTTTAAATCAGTTTTATAAGATACTTATACTAATTCTATAACTATATTTATCTAAGGTTTATATTATATTTTATATATTTAAGGTATATATATTATTTTATATATATTTATACATATATAATATATCAATGTTTAAACGACTATGTCATTATTTTTAGGCATTAATAATATGTTATAATAACAAACTACCTAATATACATAATTATGCAATTTCTTAAACTTTATTATATGTATTTATGATTAATTTTTAATTTATAAGAAGTAATACCTACATAACTTTTATTCATATAATTACTACAGTTATGACTTATTTTATTATGCCATTACAATCATTTTTGTATTTGTACCAGACACCAAACTATACCAACTAAATTGTTATATTGCATGTTTTCTAAATAACAATTGTTTATAAAGATTTTTACTCCATGTCAAGTATGAATATTTAATTTTTATTTTATATAAATTATTATAGCCATCATTGTTATATTATAAGTAATAACAGGTAAACAAGTTTATGAGTTTTAAACAACCTATAAAACTAAAAATATTTAGACAAGGTTAAAAGGTCATCTTTATTATATGCTAATTTTGATATAATTATGAATGTATTTATTAATTTTTTTTATTTTTAAACATAGCAAGTGGATGGTCTCCAAGAAATGGAAAAGGGTAAAAAGTCTTTGGGAACTACGAAAAAAGGTATTGGCCCAACTTATGCTTCTAAGGCTACTAGAAATGGTCTAAGATTAGCAGATTTACTTGGAGATTTCAACACGTTTAAAGAAAAGTTAGTTGAGTTTTGAATTAGTGAAACCTTTAGTTAAATGAAAAGTAATAAATGTACAAGATTCTGTTATAATTAACTTTAAAGTTTATAAACAAAGTCACATTTTATAAAATAAATTAATCTAATTTTTTTTTCTCCAAATCAGAAAATATTTTATGCTTTTATCAAAGGAGCACAAAACACAAAATATAAGTATTATTAATTTGAAAGAATGTTAAATTTTAAGAAAAATGATGTAGTTTTAACGTTTTTACTCACATTATTTAATGTGTTATGAGGAATTAAATAATGATACATCACATCATTGGGCCAGACTATATATATAGCCATCCCTATCTTAAATTTGTAAAAGTTGCTCACTTCACATAATAATTTACTTACCTTTTAAGTATATTTTCTAATTTTTGATACACATATATTATGTGTTTTTGCAGACTGAAGACATTAGTGAGATCTAATAGACTATATAGTCTATATAGTTTGTCTAAAGTGTTTAGTTTTTTTGAAATATTTAAAATCTTTTTAAAGTATTTTGCGTTTTATATGTTTCTGTAACCAACAGTCATTATCACAACACAACATGGCAAAACTGGCCATTATTTATTTTAGTATTTTTAATATTTAAAAAAAACTTAACGTTTTATTGAAATTCTGATACTTATATCATCTTAAGTACAAAAAAATTACACATTTATATGAAAAGCAAACTTCAAAAGTACAGTTTTCAGGTGTGTAATCATTATGTAAAGTGAGCAACTTTTACACATGCAAGATAGGCAATTATATCTAATCCAGCCCAATAATCTCACCTGGCCATTCTAAATACCCTAATATCTTAAATAATATATATATATATATTTTTTATTGAATTTCGAGTAAATTATTTTTAATAATTCTAACTACAATAATTTAATAATTAATAATAATTTTCTTGTGTTGTGTACTTCTTTAAATATTTTATAAAAAGTGTCTTTTACCATTTTATTTTGTAGCAAAATACTAACACTATAAAAAAAATGTCTATTGGTTTTTAATTTATATACACTTACCTATATATTTTATTATGTTATATATACCTACATAAATACTTAGTTAATGTTTAGCAAAACTGTTCAATATTTTGTCAAAATAAATTGAATAATATCATTGTATATCATAATAATGATTACCTATTACAAGTCTTTATTTTTTATATAATAAATTTAAAAACCATTGTGTGTTTGTAAAAATCATAATTTTATTTAAAGGTTTTACAACTTGGTCGATATACATAAACGAATGTTTCTATTACTAGAAGTTGACCCAGAAGAAGAATTAAGGAAATATGAATATTATGCTAATGAATTAAGACCATTAGTAGTGGAAACTGTTGGATATTTGCATTCCGCATTAAAAGA
Source organism: Pentalonia nigronervosa (assembly GCA_014851325.1). Classification (NCBI taxonomy): domain Eukaryota; kingdom Metazoa; phylum Arthropoda; class Insecta; order Hemiptera; family Aphididae; genus Pentalonia; species Pentalonia nigronervosa. Next base: position 20,799 of record JACXSJ010003125.1, read on the forward strand.
AGGAAAACGAATTTTGGTGGAAGGTGCCAATGCAGCAATGTTAGATATTGATTTTGGTAATAACATCATTAATTTTTAATGTATTTGTTTCATACTCAGTTAATAAATAAAGTAATTAAATAGTTTTAAAAACTTAATAGGTACATACCCATATGTAACATCATCAAATTGTAGTATTGGTGGTGTTTGTACTGGTCTTGGTTTACCTCCATCAAGAATTGGCGATGTTATTGGAGTTGTCAAAGCTTATACTACAAGAGTTGGTGATGGGCCATTTCCAACAGAGTTATTTGATGTAAATATTAATTGTCATATTTAAAATATTAATATTTTTTAATATTCTAATTTTGTTTTATTTTACTATTATTTTAAATGTATTAACTAATAAAACTCAAATGATGATGTTAGTTTGAATTTGAAAATCAAAATAAATAGTTAAATGTTTTTAAATTTATTTAGGATGTTGGTGAAAAGCTACAAACCATTGGAAATGAAATTGGTGTTACAACTAAGCGGAAACGTCGTTGTGGATGGTTGGATATACCTCTACTTAAATATACTTCGATGGTCAATGGATATACTAAGTAAGATTTTTTATATATAAATATATGATAATTCATTAATTGTTGGATTGTACAACTTATAATAATAAAAATTATGAAAATAATTTTATAATAACTCATGTGTACTTGCTTATTTATATTTAAATTGTTTTTGAAATTGAATACAGACGAACTTGGTAAACTCGATTTTTTTTAATTCAAAATCAATGGTACCTCAAACTTTTTCACAGTCCCTAGAATTTCCTATTTAGAGAATTCTATTTATTTAACTCAAATTCTTGGATAATTAACTTTTTGGACCATCCCTTCAATTCTGAGTTAACCAAATTTGACTTTAATTTAATAATTTATAAATATTTTAAAAGTAATTTATTAAAACACCAGTTTTATATTTTAGATCAATTAATGAATTATTAAGTTAAATAAAAAGTAAAAATGTATCATTTAAGATTAATGACATATTTTCATTATTTTCTTTGTTTAATACTAAATAACTTTTACATCAATTTAAAGAGTAAGATTATGATTTTGTTATGATATTCAATTCAATTGGAATCATTTGTAATCAATAATTTTAATACATTAAAAAAAAAAATATATATATGCATTGAGTTTTTTAAAAATATTTTTAAATATAATTTGTTGAAATCGGTCACAACATGATTTAAGAGCCAGTAAATTTTTCTAGTGGTAGCTAGTAGTTAATTGAATACAATTAGAATATTGTAATCATTTAAAAGCACTGAATCCAAGATACAGATATTTTTTATTTGTCAAAATTTTCTCTATTTTCACTTTTTCAGCCAGTTGATCAATTTTTGTTTGATTATTGTTGATTGAACCAATTTGCTATTTGTAATTATTTTAAACTTAAAAACACTAGAACTCATAAAAATCATGTTTATTTATAACGCAAAATTAAAATGTAATTGTAATATGTAATGCATATCTATACAACTAAATATAATGGACAAAATACAACACTTGTAATAACTGGAAGGTCGTCAGAATGGTTTATTTTATTTTACTTATAGCTGATATCTCATTTTAACTATACTCGCTATAAATGTATCTTTTAGTTACAGACATGTAGGGGGCACATTTGGGGACTTAGCATTTTGATCGTTTTAAGCAAATGTATTGCTTTAAAAACAAGTATTTTATTATAACCAGTGCTTGTTGTAATAAATTCTGATATATGTTTATTTTTTAAACTTTCGGATAAAATTATTTTTATTTTAATAACTTATTTAACATAAATAATTAAAAATTAAACTGTATTTTCAGAATTTGTCTGACCAAACTTGACATATTAGATACTTTTGATGAAGTAAAAATTGGAGTGGAATATCAGTTAAATGGAAAAGCGCTCAATTATTATCCATCCAGCTTATCTGATCTTTCTTCTGTTGAAGTATGTATAATAGTATTTATCCACTATGATGTTAACTATTGAAATAAATATGATTATACATTTACTTATTTAGGTTAAATATTTAACTTTACCTGGTTGGAAAACTAATATTAGTGGCATTAGACATTTTGATAACTTACCAGAGAATGCAAGAAAATTTGTGTTTACTATCACTGAACTCCTCGATGTACCAGGTAATTCAATTTTTTTTATTGTTTTTAAAATATTTATTGGTTATGGTAGTTACATTTTATTTATCTAAATACGCAACATTTAAAATATATAACAAAAATGTTAATCATTATGAAATTAAAATGTCAAGTTAAAGTTTTTTTTATAAATTTTTGTGTAAAGTAATTTGAAAAATTCCAACAAAATAACTTAAATAAATTGTGGTACTTTTTATTACATGTACTTTAAATGTGTTATTTTTATTAAGAAGGTAATGTTACTTATAAAATGTTATTATTCTAAATTAAATTGTGGTTTTATTTCTTTCATAGTAATAAATTTAAAATTTATTTTATTGACAGTTAATATTAATACAGTTATAAATTATACTTATGAAAACAATTATAAACTGATGACTGAAAAACATTATTAACATTTATCTTACTAATAATGTATAATTATTTTTTTAGTTAAATGGGTTGGAGTTGGCCAAGGAAGAGAATCAATGATTAATGTTGATAATTGATTTTTTTCTTCTTTAAATATTCACTGCATAAGCTTAATTCGATCAAGTTCTTACTGGAGTAAGAATGTAAAGTAATGTTCAAAGCACAAATTACATTTTTATGCTCTTAAATTTCAACTCTTGAAATTAATACAATTATGATACAATTATGTTATACTTTTAAACTTAAAATTTTATCTAACTAGTCAAACTAGTAACTTGGACCAGATAAATAATACAGACAATAAAATCAGAAGTTAATGTATATTTTAAATGTGTATTTTGAATTAATTTTAAAAATACAATTTAGATAGCATATAAAATGTGGTATAATAATGGCTTAAATACTTATAAACAAAATTATAATTTATAAAACATCAGAATTAAATGTTTCTGTTTTTATTTTTAAATTAATAACCATTGTGTATTGTTATTGTTTCAATCGAATAATGCACTTAATATTTTCTTTGGTGAAAATACAAATAAATTCCTTCCGGTAATGAATATTTTTTAATATATATTTTTTTTATAATTGTATATACATCTATTGTTTTCCATGTTGTTACATTGTTTAACATATTTAAGCAAAAGTAATATTTCGTTATGAATGTTATGATGTATACTTAAAACACAATTAAATATTTTACCACACCTGAATAAGCTTTTATTATTTTTTAATTTTAATCAACTATTTAAATGATATATAATTTTTGTTAATCATTTAGCATCTTCATAATATTATCACCTAGGGCAACACAACTACTGCTCAACCATTTAAGGCATAGTTTGTAATATATTTCTTCACTTATGGTTTTATATGATAAAATGTATCTTAATATATATTTATATGATACAAGATACATACTTTACTTTTATTAGTTTGGCATGATATTCAATAAACATAATCTGAGTGTAGTGTGTATGATTTGTCTTGCAGAACTATCAATGATTTTCTAATTGGTTAGTTTTGTACTTTAGCTGATCTTGCAGTTTGTTTAGCCTAAACTAGATAAGTTAAAGTATTTTAAGAGTACTTTTTTTGAGGGGATTTGATGCAGCTGTGTTACCAAAATAGACCTACTTTTTGTTAACTGTACTAACTGTCCTAGTAATCAGAAAAAGATTCCAAAAACATCTTTAAATTTGTTGTAAAGTTAACCTTGAAAACAACTTATCCACTTTTTAGAAATTTATCACTTCAACCCTTCAAAGTTTAAATTTTAAGAACTTTAAAATATTAGTAATATTGAACTAAAAAATTCCTAATTGAGTATTTACAAACCTATGCCTAATAAGTAAATTTGATTAAAGTATTAACAGAACAATTTATAGAATGGTAGGCTATATTCAATATTAAAACTACTTAGTCAATAAAGTTATTAATTAGGTTAATTTTTAAAGAATAATGTATTAATATATTTACACAATGGATGACTGGATGTCTTATAATGTTATTTTTGTAAAATTAGAAATTAATATGTTTTCACTCAAACTTGTAATTTTTAATAGAAATTTATATAGTTGTATCTATACAACATTCAAACATTATTTTAATCTCTTGAAATCTATAAATAATGCCTTAAATACTTTGGTAGTCTTCATTTTAGTATTTACAAATTTACAATATATATCATATAATTAATATAAATCTATTTCCAATGATTATTTTTTTTTTAATTTATATTTTAAATTTGAGGAGTATAAAAAAATAATATATAAAAAAAAATGAACTTGTTTATAAATTGAATTAACTAATTATCAATTACAAATCAAGGAAAAAAATCAACTGTCTAAGTTAGAAGATACTTTGAAAAAAAATTATTTATTTGTTATGTAACTTGTTAAAAGCAACTTCACTTTAACTATTAAATTTGTTAGCTCTCAGTCTCGTAAATAGAGGTGCATGATTTGGAATGCAAGGTAAGGTAAAATATTTGAAATTGTTCTCTATAAAATAATATTTGGTGTAGCATACTTTTTTCTAGTTTTTATTTTGCTAATTCCCAAATTATATTAAAAAAATCAAAAAATTAAAATTGAGTTTTAGTTTTAATTAATATTAGTCACAGAAGAAGTACAATGTCTTGGTGGTTTATTTTAGATTTAGTACTTAGTTAGTACATGACATTACATTATTATATAAAAAGATAACTGATAAAATTATAGGTATGCTAACTTTGTACATATATGTACACTTATGTACATTTGTACATTAAAATTTGACATCTATGGATTGTAAAGATCTTTTACGGTAACAACAACATAATGAATAACTTTAACTATTTCCCAATGGGCAATAAACAATTTAGCAGTTATTAGTGGATATCGTTATCCCTTTTTTTTTCAGGGGTTTGATATAGACAATTTCAATAAAATTTTGAAAAAAATTAAAATCTTAAATTTATTTAATAAACTAATTCAAGTTAATTTTGGAGTGGTTCCAAGTCGGTATCATTGTTAGCTATTGTATTTGTTTTTGAGTGAAAAGTTTTGGTCCACTCAACTTTAATTTTTACTTTAAATCAGTTATTTTTATGTTTTTTAAACTTAAATCATTATTTTGATGTTAATGATATCAAATAAATAAATAAAAACGCTAAATATTGTCTTTTTATAGTATTGTTATTTTTCGTGTAAAACGATCTTCTATATAATCTCATAATAACACACCGATTAAAAATGGTACTGACATTCAGTGGCATAAACATAACTATTATATGGCAAGGGGGGATCAGTTGCAAAAAAAGAAAAATTTTTAAACTTAGATTAATTACCTCATCGATACCTTGTACCTGCACATTAAAATAATAAAAAGGGCAGGAATCTGACCTCCTCTCCCGCCCCCTTGTATAAGATCCTGCTGAAATGAGAACATTTATAAGTTACTTTAAATTAGTAATTCAATAATTATATTATTAAAGGTATAACATTTTAATTTTTAACTAAATGTCATATAAGTTGCCTATACAGAATCCCTTGTATTTGTCTTCCGTTATTTTGGAGGGTTATTGAGTCACTTCTTCGTAAAACATTTCCCCCTCCAATACACTACAATACAATTTCATATAATAAAATGTTGTTTAAAATAATAACAAATGAATACCTTATATATATTTGTAAATTATGAGCAATAATTATAATAATAAAAATTAATACCACTGGTTTACGTTATTACTGGCACATAAACATTTTTGTAAAATAATAATAACAAAAAATGAATACCTTATATTTATAAATATTATGAGCAGTTCCAATTAAATATTCATCAAGATTACTTTCATGGTAAGAACTTATATTTTTTTTATTCTGGGTAATTGTTTTCGTATATTTTTCTTTTTAGCTAACTGTTCTTGCCCTGCTATTAACTGATTGATTTTTATTTCCGTTAACCAAGCCCGGATTAAGGGTGGGGGGGCACGTCCCGGGGGCCTGTGAAAGTCATGGGCCCTTTTATATTTTAATCTCAAGGCTATAATTGTGTTCCGTAAATGTCTCTTTGAAAATTTTTTTTTACAAGTATTGTATTTTTTCATAAAAAAATTTAATAATTTTATTATTGAATTGAATTTTTTTCTATTAATTATTATTATTATTATACTATTTTTAACTCATAAAATATGTATAATTGTATATTTATAATTGATTCGTATAATTATGCGATATACAGTTAAAATTATGATGGTTCTGTGTAAATATTAATTATTATTTATAAATTTGTGTTATTCCATGATCTTACTAAATTATATTGTTATTAATAATTATTATGTATACTTTTATATTATTTACATTGGGTAGTTATATTAATTTATTTTAATAACGTGTCGGTTTGTTTTTATTATTTTCTCATTCCACGTACGACCAGGACGTTATTTTGATACATCACTACATCTACACATGACCGCCGACCGGTATTTTTGCTATTTATAATTTATATTATCATAATATTATACCAATTGTTATTGTTTCATACGACATTACAACGTTGTAACTTGTAATTATTGTCAATTTCAATTGGCATTATAACTTTTAATAACAAGTATAAGTGTTAAATTATTTAGAATTTTTTATGATGTCTGAAAAAAAAAGTGTTTAAGTGGCGCACAAAAACGTAAAAAGAAGGCGCTTAATGATACTTATGTTTCGAAGCTGACAAAAATAACTGGATTTTTTAATACAGATACTAAATCTTTTAATTTGAATGATAAATTTAATAATGATTTATTAGAACGTAAGTACATAATATATGCATATGTTTTACATTAAAATAATATACATAGGTATATTTTGGTTATACATGCCTAATTTATAACCATATTAATACCTTTACGTACATAATATATTAATATTATTTAGCTTATGATATTATGTAACTATCATATTTGAAATAAATTATTCATTTATATTATTTTGTATAATACAATTTATTTATTTTTAAGAAGCGAAGTTATCGAATGATATTTTAAGTTTGGAAAATATAAGTAGAGAAAATGCTACAGTTACACTTACACAATCGAATACAACTACATCACAGAATGATTCAGTTAATAATATTATAGACCAATCAATGTACAAGGATTCATTTTATTGGCCAAGTATTATTGATGATAGTTTTATTCCATTTTGCGTTGAAAAAGTACCAGGCTATTTCCAAAATGATGACAATTTATTTGAAAAGTCAGTACGAAAGAAAGGTAAATTCATAATAATATTAAAAATATATTTATTAGTAGAGTTATGAATTTAATATAATTTAAAAACTTAAAAATATAAAACTATAATACTTAAATAATATTTAGAAACGCACTTGGAATTTTAGCAATTGCACTTAAATATATAAATTTCTATAAATGCAATTAAAATATATTAAAAGCATAAAAATTAAATTCAAAATTTTAAAGAAATAAGAAACATTTGCATATTATTAAAAAAAATCCTTGAATATTACAATATTATTAATATTTACTTAATATTTATAAGACGTGTAGTATATATTATATTTATTAATAAATTGTATATCACACCAACACAGTTATACAGTTCAATATAGCTCATGTAAAATTAAACTTTTTAGAAAATGATCACAATAGACATTTGTCGCAGAGTTTTTTCCATTACAAATTATAAAACGGTGAAAATGCAAATGAAAATGGCTAATGTATTCTCCTAGTAAAGGTATGGTTTATTGTTTTATGTGCAAGTTATTTGAAAGCGATCTCTAAAAGAAAAATCCATTTGTTAGTATTGGATTTTCAAATTGGAAAAAATCTAAAAAAATTAATCTACATGAAAATAGTCTTGAACATAAAAATGCAACAACAAAGTGGTTACTTCGATTAAATATAAATGCATCTGTTAACCAAGAATTATGTAGACAAATTTCAATAGAAAAAGATTACTGGATTCAAATATTTAAACGCATCTCATGTGTTATTAAATTTCTTGCTGTAAGGGTGTTACTTATGAGGGGAGATCATGTAATATTTGAAGTTAATAATAATGGAAATTATTTAGGATTATTAGAACTTATTTCTAACTTTGATCCATTTTTAAAAACACATATTGAATTATACGGTAATAAAGGCAGAGGTCATCCATCATATTTGTCAAAAACTATTTGTGATGAAATTGTAAATCTTATGAAAAATGATTTAGTCAAATTTATAATAGAAGAAGTTAAACAAAGCAAATACTTTTCTATAATAATGGATTCAAGCTCAGATTTTGCAAAAATTGATCAAATGGCCATAATACTTAGATATTGTACTTCATCAAATGTTCATGAACATTTATTTGATTTAGTTCCTGTTACAAGTCATAAAGGTGAATCTATTTATAATGTGTTATGTACTTTCTTGAATAATGCTGGACTTGATATAAAAAATTGTAG
>JACXSJ010003126.1:0-29332 GCA_014851325.1 Pentalonia nigronervosa
CACATCCATTTTTATTAAAACAATATTATGTTTTATATTGGGTATTTACAATGTACTATGTTGACACCAAACAATACATTTTGTATACTTGAGTATAATCAAATATTATGGAAATTGAAAAATTAAAAATATTGAAGTTATTATCTAATTTGTGAAAAATCTGTAGTTTTATTTATTTATTGCATTTTTACCTTGTCTTTGATGACTGTACAATTTTCAAAATGAGCATCAACAGCATTATAATACTCTTCATCACTGCTTATCATGCCATACGTATAGTAATTTAAAATGTTCTCTGAGTCACTACTTAAATCTTGCAGAAAATTGTATATTGACAATTAAATAATGATACATCACCTTATTTATTATACTTTTAACTATCTAAGAAATTTTAATACTACTTACGCTTGGTTCGCATTCATTAGTTATCATATTATTCATTGTGTACTCCATCGCAAAAGTAAAATAAACAAAATATTGTTAATATTCTAACAATTAAAAACATAATATCTAATTGTTGAATTTAACAATGTTAAATTATGAAACTTTCATCACTTTTTATCAATAATTATTGTGATTGATTATGCCAAAAGCTAAAACCCACAAAGGTAAGCAAGCAGAAATCCAAAAATAGATTATAGATCATAGATTATAGATTATAGATACACACAAATTGTACTGCGTAACTCGTATATCATTAATTAATGCAGGTAAAACACGATTGCGTAGGTTCGTTATCGGTGATATCTTTTTAAGCTACTCGATTGCGTACGAAGTATTAATTAAATGTTGTTATCAATTTTCATACCAGATTATACCATACGGCTACATGTGAACTAAAAATAATTTATAAATACTTTACGTTTTTTTTTCATAATCATTATGCTTTTATTACCCACGTTCATTGTTAATGATATCAGATAATATATGATGTCAAATATATCAGACATAATGACATCTCGTTATTTCTGATTTATAGAGTATTTTCTGACTTTCAGTTCGTCGTTGATCGTCACACGTGTAAAATGTGTAATAAAATAAAACATATAGAATACGAAAAAGGAAAACCATTAGTTCTTTTAAATAATAATTAATATAGACATATAAGAAAACGTCAATAGAATGTATAAATGGCTTTGTACAGTAAAAACGTGTTATGCAAGTATAGTTATTGACACTCATAAAACTTCAGTTGAAAGTATTATTGTTGGACATAAATATGAACCTAATAAATTCTGATGTGAAAATAGAACGACAAATATTGCGGAAAAATTGTTAGAGACAGTCAGAAGATGAAATTTCAATGTGACCTATCAAAATTATTAGAAAAGAACTAATGAACATTGTAAGTTGTAATTTTGAAATGAAAGAGTTTATTTCAGTTCGAAAAGCTTTGTATAATAAAAAAAGACAATCCACTATTTCCGAATTCATTAAATGATGCCATACGCCAGTTTGAGAATAGAAAAATGACAATTTTTGTATGTTGTTAGAAGAAAATTTTGTTTATGTTTCGACTAACAAAAATTTAGTTTGCCTTACAAATAAAGAAAATTTGTAGTTTATGATAAATTGTTTAGAACTATTCGCATATGGTACATTTCAATATATGTCTAAACACTTGTATCAACTTTATACTGTACACTGTTATAAAAATGTATTTTTTGCATCAGTTGTTTACTTTTTTTTACTAAATAAAACCAAAGGAACCTACCAAGATATGTGCATATTTCTCACAGAGTTGTGTATGAAATTAACCTCAAAAAAATTAGCTATTACTCAACTTAGACTAGACTTTGAAATCAGAACTCATGAAGCAATTAGAAATATATTCCCAGATACAAAATTGACAAGTTGCAGATTTCATTTAGAACAAGCTTAGTAGCATAAAGTATGTACAATATAATAATTTTTTAGACATTTAAAGTCCAAATGTTGACGAAATTGAATAGAGTAATAGAATAATAAATTACTAATAGCAATATAATTAAATTATAATAAAATATTTTTTTTCACAATTCTTTAACAATATTTGTCTTAATATATAAAATAGAATATAGGTAAATAATATAAATAATTAATTTTAAATATAAGTTGTTAAACAGGTATAATTTAAAATTTAATATTTTAATTTTAGATAAAACAAGAACAAGTATTAAGAATTGCTTATAACGAAAGTGACCAATTAGGAATATGGTTGAAATCATTCTTTCCTCTTACATATCTCCCATTTCCTGAAGTTGGGAATGGCTTTCTTGAACTACTCTAACTTCTTGAACGTATCTAACAAAATATGATCACATTTTTTTAGACTATGTATTACAATATATATTTTTAATATTTTTAATTGTTTATTTATAATTTTTAGTAGCACAAATGGACCTAAAATCTTTCACAGAACTTATAGCGGATAATTCCATAGTGCTCATCTTCTAAACACATGTCATTTAAATATTAAAAGAATTACAAATGTAGACAAGGGTAATAATACAATCAGTTAATAATAGGAAAACAAAGAAAATAACAAAAAAAAGACTTAAATAGATTTCAAAATATTATAAAGCCTTTTGATATGTATAAAATCCATAAAAATGTAATACAACATTTAAAAATAATAGGCTATACATAAATGTATGTTAGGGAATTCAAATTTAGGTATTTTAAAAATAATTTATTCACGATTTTATTTATTTATTAATTATTTTTTTTACTATTATTATTTATTTTACAAAATTAAAAACTCACAATTTTATTAATTTACTAATTATTTTAATATTGTTTAGTTATAATCATTAAGTATATTTTATTATTTTATATTGGTTGATTTAGAACTGTACATATTATACTCGATATTTATTAAATGTATGATAAAATTAATAAATTTTACAAAATTACATACAATTTCATAGGCATACGTGTTTATTTCTTTTTTTTAATGGTATTTGTTAACCCATCTATAAACTACGCAATCGTGTTGCCAAAAAGGACAAACGTACGCAATCAAGTTCTACCCACTAATGATACTATGTTTATTGAACACAATATCTTTTAAGTTATGATCAATTACATCAAACTAATATAAATGTGTGTCAGGGTAAAACCGATTGTTTTAGATCAAAATTATCGAATAGAAACATTAAAGTTCAAAATAGTAAGGCCAATATTATTCAGTTAAACCAGCAAAAATTTAAAGAAAACATAGAATTACTGAATAGAATAGTTCACGTGGTAAGTACACATCAATGTATTTTTACCCCTTAAGTGCATGCTAAGCGGCATTGCGTACCGCATATTCGCGCCATTTTAATTTACGCGGTTACTGATCACGTGATACCACTATGACCAAGTTCTATCTTTTGTGTTATAAATACACTTAATGATTGCGTCAATGTTGATTACTTGTGACTTCTTATCAGTGTATGATAGTAGTTCGAACAGAGTGGGTCTGATTTTACGACACTTCATACAGCTTGCGTATAAAAATGTAAATATATTTTTATTATTTTTACTTTTATTTTTCCTTGTCCATTCATGATTTCTACTCTTAACCTCTCCTAAATACGTCCTTAATAAGGGATACTCTTTAAATCGACACCTAGTTCTACAAATTTTCATTCTTTTTTCGTTTTTTAATAATTTTATGCACATTTGTATACAAAACAATTGGTTTTTACAAACGATTGTTCCAATTTTGTTAGGTCTAATCTAAATATGTTTTATAAACCAGAAGATGTCATAAGATTTATTTAAGAGCTATCTGAAGAAGATGAGAATGAGGCTTTTCATTTTTTAGTTGGTAGTGATAATGATCATAAAATAATTACGCGAGACGACCATTCCAGTAACAGTGAATTTTCGGCTGATGAAGATGATATACATTCAAATGTAAATGTAAGTGTTTTTGAAATTTATTTTGGGAAGAATTATGAATCTTATTGGTTTAGTAATTCATTAGCCCTTTCTACTCAAAGAACAAAATTTAAAAATATAATCAAAACATTGCCTGGACCTACTAAGCTTGCATGATCTGCGAAAACTTGGATGCTTTTTTAAGATTATTTTCAATTGAAATGATTGACAAAATAGTTAAGTATACCAATTTATACATCGAAAGAAGGCATTCAGCTGGACAATATGCGAGGGACATGGATTACAAAGTTACTTATAGATCTGAAATTATGGCTGTCTTTGGAATTCTGTTTATTATATCAATAAATAAAAGAAACAAAACTGATGCAAATTGAGCTTGGAAAACAAATGGTACAGGGTTGATGATATATAGAGCTGCTTTTGGAATTAATAGATTTCGGTTTTTACTTAGGTCACTCAGGTTTGATGATTTGTAGACTAGAAAATATAGAGAAATAACCGATAAATTGGCCGCAATGAGAGACATTTATTCTCATCTAAATGATAATTTTTAAAAAAAAACTATTGCTTACCTGAATTTGTAATCATTGATGAGATGTTGCACCCATTCCGTGGTCGCTGTAGCTTTATTCAATATATGCTAGCAAAGCCCACCAAGTATGGGCTAAAAATGTATGCAATGTGTAATATAAGAATATTTTACATCTATAATTTCGAAATTTACTGTGGAAAGCAAAAATATGGGCATTTTAGCGTATCTAATAAACTAATGGACATTGTAAAACGATTGGTTTAACCGATAAAAAAATCGAACAAAAATTTAATTACAGATAATTATTATATTATAATCTTTATTATAATATATAATATTATAATAAATATTATATAAAATTAATTTTTCAACAGTTTAACCCAAGATGTTGGTTCGACTATTTTTGGTATTCAAGATGCACTCTTCTATCATACGTGCCCAAAAAAAAGAAAAACGTTGTTTTACTAACCACTGTGCATAATGAGGGTGAAATTGATGATGAGGCAGGGAAACCAGTGATTATTCTGGACTACAATAGCACTAAAGAGGGTGTTGCACAGTGGACCAGAAATGTTCCAATTATTATACAACTAGAAAAACACGAAGAAGGCCTCTAGATTTATTGTTCAGGTTTTTGGATATAGCTGAAGTAAACGCTCATGTAATTTTTGTGGCCAATAATATATCTAAAATGGAATACTTCAGACATTAGGTTTAAGAGTGAATTTCATCGAGAGATTATCGTTGAACCTTTTAGAAGAATATTTGAAAGAGAGAGCTAAAATAAAGAATCTCCCTAAAGAAATAAAATTATTTCTCTCTAAATAGGAAGAGACTATACCTGGAATCTCAAAAAATCAAGTCAGGTCGGGACCGTGCCACGAATGTGGAAAACATAGAAACAATAAAACAACTGTTCGTTGCTATGAATGTCAAGTATTTGTTTGCAAAAAACATAGCGTTAGTTAAATTACATGTAACAATTGCAATACTACTAAAAATGATAGTGATGATTGAAATCTTATCAAAATTATTTTATTAATTATTTATTAAGTTTTGTTATTCCGAAGATTTTTTTTTTGATATCTTGATTTTGTTTTTGTTTACAGTAATATTAGTATAATTTTTATATTTTGTTGTAAAAGTAAAAATATTTTGAATACGCATGTTATGATTTTATAATTATTTTTTCTTGTTTATTTTGTTCTTTTTGAAATAATAAAAGTTATCGTTTTATGTTATTCTGGATAAATTTATTTTCTTGAAAAATTTTAAAATAATAGAACTGTGTCAGATGTTTCTATTAGTAATAAAAATATTGAAAATACCTAAAAAGAATATTGCGGCATGGAGTGCCGTAAGCGTGTACTAACGTTATAATAGTAGATACGTGCACTTAAGGGTTAAAGGACTACAAAAAAAAAAAAAAGTATAAATAAAATTATAAATGCTGCATGATGCAACATTATTATCAATACTCTAGAAGCCTCAAGTTGATTTCAGTTATATGGAACATCAATACAAAAGACACATTCAGTTAATAATGTTCATGACCAAATTTCCAGAAAGTTATAAAAAAAAAAAATATCACGATCCCCTGATTGTCAATACAGAATTACCGAAAAACATACGAATAAAAAAATCCAAGTAGAAATCATTTTACATCAGCTCCTTTTATTTTCGAACGTTCAGCGTTACATGTGCAATGCATGTTATTATACCACAGGTGTTATTTGGACATCAATGATTTGACGGAGAACAAATTGTTGGGTCGTATGATAATCGAATTGTACGACAGCATCGTTCCCAAAACAACTGGAAATTTCAAAATTCTGTGCCAGCAACGGTCGAATGAACTTGATTATAGCGGAACGCAGATTTTCCGTGTCGTGCCGGGACTGTTCTGTTTGGCCGGCGACGTCGAGTACTCGATTGGACTGGGTGGCGTGTCAGCCATAAATGGTGAACGGTATTTCGACGACGAAAACTATGTGCTCAGTCACAATGCACCAGGTACAATGAACTCTATCGTTTTCTACTAAAAAATACCTTTCTGTTTTCCTCCAAATTAGAAATAATGTCATTCCTTTTTCCACCAATATTATATTTTTATTAAGTAATTATTATGTAACTTGCCTTATCCTAACAAACATAATAATTAAAAATTATAAATATAATAATGTATATATGTCAAATGACTTTACCTTGCATGATTTATTATATTAATACACCTTTAACATATTTAATTTACTCTTCTATATGATTTGCAAAATTTAAAGTTAATAATTATAATTTGTGGTTTATCAATTTTACTACTAAATGTTTTTATTGGCTCTGAAAAACCGAACAAAATTCAGTACGATATCAGATAAAATATATATTTTCTATGTAGATAATGACGTGGATTTACAAAACACAATATTTAAGTCGTGTATGTATCTCAAATTGTGTACAAACTATAAACCACATAAACCATAGAAAACATATTATGTAACTTGTAAATACATTTTAATTAGTATGATAACTAGGTACGTATAATATAAAATTATATTACATTATTTTATTGAATGTGTGCACTTCTTAAAAGGTTTCCTAAAATTAAAATTCCTATAATTTATAATTAGGGGGAATCAGAAAGATCATTATTGGCGAAAATGTTGACGCCTGATACAGTATATTAATTTAAAATCGATTAGGTATACATTATTTTTTATTATTAAGTAGTATTTTAAAATGCCTATGCATACTTTATTTAATTAATATTATAAATATAAAAATCAGTTGGAGGTGGAACTATGTTTTGTATAGAACTCATGTAATTTATACGAACAATTAAATTACAATATACAAACATTTTAAAAATTAATGATTTACTTTAATCTATCTAGTGAGATAACACGCCACTATCAGACGAAAATTGTTCAACTGCGCATGTCCATAAGGCATCCTGTAATAGTGAAATGGCAGATTGACGAGTAGGGATGCGCAGAATTGGCGTGTTTTCACTCTTGACAGAGTATACTAGTATAGAAGAAGTTTTTGAAATAAACTTGTACGCTATATCCAGCAAATGTATTTGAGCCCAAAAAGAATTAAAAGTATAAAAATCTATCATTCTTTTAATTTGATTTCACCCATTTGTCAAAGCAACTAAAAAATAAGCTGTAATAAAAAACAAAACAAAAAATGATAATAAAATGTTATGAAACATATTTAAAATCATTAATTTTCTCCTAGAAATCTGAGCTCATGTTCAGTTGATAGTGGCGATTTGGTAGTATTTTTTTGGTGAGGCGACTTATGTATACCCCTTTCCTTTCATAATAAATGGAATTTAAAAACATAAAAATAATAATAATTTTATTATATACTTGTTTCGTATAATAAATAATAAAATAAGTAATGGATAATAAACAGAGCATTTTAGAATTTGGTAGTCATGCAAAAGACTTTTTAAGTATGCCATGTCCTAAAACTATTGAAAATTTTAACCTAATAAAACTAATTAAACTATTATATTTTGTATGTTATATTCATACTTTTATCTCTTTGACTAGCATATATGTTTATAATATTATCGTAAAATAATTCAGTTTCTTTATGTTGATGAATCAAGAACTTTCAATTCATAGTATGTATTGCAATAGAACTTAAACGAAGTTGTGAAATACTACTTTGAGAATAGGTTTTAATTCTTTTGAGGCAAAAAAAACTTCTTTCATTTGATACACTAGTTGATGGTATGGTTAAAATAAGAATAAATAATCTTATAAGCTTCAGGTAAAATATGTTAAAATATGTTCAATAATTTTAACCATATCATAATTGTGTAATACCTTTTGATATTGTACATCATTATATAAAACTTCCAATTCAACTTTTCAATTATTTATATTATAAAATATATTAGAATAAGTTGACTTGAAATTATTTAAAGTATTTTCTGGAAATGTACAAGAATATTCTTTAAATTTAGTTACATCACCTAACTGTAAAAAAAGTAATTTATTTGTATCTTGAAATCTGGTATTTAATTGCATTAGAATATTATCTATTATTTTATAAAATATTAGTTTAAAATTTAATTGATTGTTAAATTCATTTCTAGTAAATTTTGGAGGTTTTGTAAAAGTAATCGCTTGATTAAATAATTTTAAAAATTCAAAGTAATTTCTTTTTTTATTTATATGATCACATGTTATTTTTATTTTTCTCGAGCGAAATTCTACATCAAATGATTTATTTTGGAGTATGTTAAATAAATTGTCAGTACATATGAATAATATATTATTAAATATCAGTGCTAAAAAAGCAAATTCAAAAGTTTTTAAATTGACCTATAGCACCACAAATAGATTCAGACGACGATTTTGAACCATTGCTAATAAAATCAAAAACATTTATAAACTCAGACCACTCATTGACTACTGTATGCAAAAGTTTTGAATATGAGGACCATCTAGTCTGAACAAATTAAGGAATTCATCTCCCGACAATATTATCTACAACATTGATACATGAGGTGCAATTGTGAAAATATGCAGCGATGCCAGTTAGATTAGCAAAAAATATACAACATTTAGTATTTATGCTAAAATCATGTTGTAATACCAAATTTATCTATGTGCTAGGCACTATGTAAATAAAGTATTAGGTGCAAGTTCTTTAATTCTGTAAACCTGTTAAATGCCTAGACATTACACACGCACCATCATAAACATTAGCCAACTAATTTATTTTCTATATCAAACTTATGTAAAACAGAATGAACCAAATTAAATAAACCTTGAGCCGTGCGGTCTTCACTAATATTATGAAAACCTAAGAAACGTTAAACTAATTCAGATTTTTTTTTAACATATCTGATTATGATTGAACATTGTGTTTTTTGACTAATATCTGTAATATGATCAATTTGAATAGAATAAAATTTATATTTCCTAATTTCATTTTTTATTTGGTTTATTAAAAATTCAGAAATACACTAAATTAAATCATTTTGTATGAACTTGGATAAACCTGAAAATGTGTTTTTTATACTCTTGTATTGATTTTGTATTTCTCGAGAACACCTTCTCTAATATGCATATGAAACAACTCTTTAAAATTCCCTTTATTTAATAAATTACCGCTTTCATCATGACTACGAAATACTAACTCTTGTTTTCTCAAAAATATAAACAAGTCAATTAAGTGCTCAATAAATAAACGATTCAATCTCACATTTTCATTATAATTTTTTTTAAAACTAATTACCATGCTCATTAGCAATATCCACTATAGTAAAACTATTTTTTTCCAGGTTTTTTAATTCTAAATAATCATGAATATGTTCTTTGGATGATTGATGTATTTAAATACTCGGATCATTTTTTTAAATCATAATACCCAACAGTATTCCACACAGATTTAATATGACCTAGTAACAAACACGGCCAACAAAACAATTTTTGTATGTAATGACTAGGGCTAAGATTTATATGCATTGGTATGTTTTTGTTATAACTTCTAATTACTACTTTTGTTAGTAATGTCCATGAATCGACTCATGATGAGGTAATTGGTGGTATTTTTTATGCATATTTTTGCAATTTTTGCATATTTTTAAAAAAATGAATATTATTGTATATTTTAAGTACAAAAACGTGAAAAATACATGTTTTCTGGTATAATTCGTTAAAAGTCATTTTATCGCAGTATAAAAATACTTAAAAAATAATTAAATCTATTTTATTTTTTTGTCGCAAACTCGTATGCTGAATTTTTATTTGATTTGTGTTTGGAAATCGTTGAAAACATCAAATTTAAACTTAGCCAAAACAAAATCGACAAAAAATTAAAATTAAAAATGTGTTTAAAAAAATATTGATTTAAAATCTATATTTACAATACGTAACATTTTAAATGACAAAAATTTAGATGAAGATTTCCCAAATATAACTCCCGGAGAAGTAACAAAATTTAAATATGCAAAAATTATGTCATGTGATGTTGAATGGAGTTTTAGTAAACATAAGAATTTATTAAGATCAAACTAAAGATCGTTTACTTTTGGTGAACACCATTTCATTATTTCATGTAATTCATTTGAATAACTTTAATAATTTTAGAATTTTTTTTTTTAATGTTTTTGTATTAAGTATTTATTTATCATATTTTTTTGGTGTAATTTAACATATTTATTTAGAATATAGGTACTTATTTGAAAAAAAAAATATAGAAAATGTTTTTATTTAATAATATTTATGTGATATATTTTAGCATATTTTCAATAAAATAAATGCATATTTCATGATTTTTTATTGCATATAAATCTTAGCCCTAGTAATGACTTTCACATAACCAAGCATGTTGTTGATATAAATTTGAATTTTTTAAATGTTTTATGAATTTTTTTTAAAATTGTAATTTTACCGGTTAATAAAAAAAGTTTTAAATAAAGTTGATTGTTTTTCTAATATCCAACATTTATGGGTTTTATTAAATAAGAAGAAAAAATGAGCATTTCAGTTTATAATGAAACATTAGATTAAATGATTTATGGTACTAATTTGAGATTTAACCAGGAGACATTGAATATGATAAAAAACATTATTAATGTACTAGAATTAAATGTTTACGACAACAGTAGTATATATTTGTATGTTCTGAATCATCTAATTTTTTTTACATGGTAATTTCATCAAGCTCAAGGGGAACATTCCCCCTTGAACTTGATGAAATTACCGTGTAAAAAAACGAAATGACTCAGAACATACAATATATATACTGACAAAATATATACTACTGACAACAATATCACCATTTTAACCAAAGCCTTTGGTTTGGAAGCTAAAATGTTAAAAAGTGAAATAAGTCTACTTCAATATATAGATTATGTACCTAAAAGTACTATAAAAAAATTGTGATATTTGGATGAAATAGTTAACAGTTTTGTAGTGGAAGGGAAACTATATTCAATAATATATTTAAAATTGCTAAAAAAATTTGTTACTATTTCTGTGACTAGTTGCTCTCGTGAAAAGGCATTCTCAAAATAATCTTAATAAAAACCAAATTACGTAGTATAATGCATTAGGATCGACTAGATGGACTACTCACCATGTTAATAGAACAGAAATTGGCCTATAATTTTAACAATGGCGACGTAATAGAACAATTTAAAATATTAACTTCTTCCGAGAGAAAAATGGTACTCTGAAGAAGTGAAGAGCTAAGATTTGTCTTTTTGTAAATTGTAAAGATTGTGCTTATTTTCTTTGTTTGTCTATAATAATGAACACGCACTTTTAAATTCTCCTGTATTCGAGGCAATTGTGTCAAAAACTAATGCTTAAATATGATTTGTCAAATTCCAGTTATTGATAACTTCATAAACAGCGGAAGATATTTCAACACCAGTGCCTGTCGGTATTTCTGGTACTCCTAAAAGTATGTCGGTTTGATGGGATGTAGCAATATCTGCTAATCTATAAATCTTATATATCTATAAATCTATCTTTTTCCGGTTATATTTGCTAATAATTTTGTATCCCAATGTAATGTAGCGGTATCTATTTTTAAATTTATAAAATGTTCTCTACCATGTTGATTATACGCTTCTAGATACGTTGCTTTTGTTTTTCGAACAGATATGCGATTAGCTACATACTCAGCTAGATTCAATGAATCTACGTCCAAAAAATCCATTAGTAAATGTACTGTATCTCGTTTATTAATTTTACATTTATCAAATGCTGCAGCCAATTATAATGCCAATTTTTTTTACTAGTTCATTTAGGTTTTACGTCAATTATTCTTCCTCAATATTTGGAATTTGGCTTTCGATTTTAAATTCTATCTCCATATCAGAATCAGAATCATCGAAATCCGAACAAATTATTATTTCTAAATAATAATACATAAAAAAAATCTTGCTATTTCATAGTAAATTTATATGGTTTCAGTACTCATAATTAGAAATTGTATTTATTAAATTATAATATAATTTACCTGTTGACGTAAACGGCATTTTTAAATAATTTTTATGTTTCATTTTTATCTTTTCTTCACAGGATAATTTTCGTTTTTCAACCCGAGGAGTTTTCTGTCTATTCCCAACATTGATATTGGACGTCCCTTTTCTCTTTCTTTACTTAAATACAGTTTATCTTCAATTGTAATTTAATCTAAGGCATTTTGTTGCCCTATGTCAAATAAATCATTTAGTTTATTTAAAAATACATTTTTTTTCTTTAAACATTGAGAATTTTTTTTCATGTTTTTTAATAGTGATCTCCATTCCATTCTTCACACAACTTTTTAAATTTGTCTTTGCACGTATGAAGTTCTTGAATTGGTATACGTGATTTTCTCCAAAATACCAAATACTCAACTATAATTAGAGCTGCGCTCTCGTTCAAAGTTCAATTTTACCAATCTTATTCTGTACATTAAAACTTTTAAATAGTTCCCTTTTGATGGTAATTTACTACCAGTGGTCTAGTATTTCATATAATCAATAAGAAAAATGTTTTCGCGTAATAGCATTTTAAATAAGCAAAAAAATTAAAAATATTTATCACAGAACAGTAAATAAGCACAAATAAGAAGTCTACTGTTAGTACGTAACTTGCCTAAACCGATTACGAATCGATACTAAATAATATACCATAGACTTCGACAATTTTATGTTCAGTTGTTTAATATCTTAAAATAGTTTTATTTTTGATAACGTTGATTATAAAATATGTAAATAAATATTACAAACACTCATACATCAACGTATATTTTTGTAACATTTTATTATTATTTTAAAAATAGGTAAAAGTTATATTGTTAACTATATTACACAATATTATTGATAAAGAAGTAGGTAGTCTTGTTTCATTTTAAATTAACGTAACCAATATTCTTAAATAACTAATGTACAATAATATTATTAAAATAATATGTTTTTTTTATAAACATAATTGGATGAATATATTAATAAAATTGTTCGATTTATAAAAACTTTAAGTTCAAATCGGCACGTGTTTAAGATGTTGAAATGGGTAGAAAATGTATACTGTTTATATATAAATAACAATTTAAGTAACAATCTTCAGTCTTAAAAAAAAATACCACCTATAAATAAGTGGCACTCTAATGCATATTAATATAATATAAACATACTTTGAAGTTTCAATTACTATATTAAATTTGTATTTAATTAATGATATATAAAATTAAAATACTTCCATTACTAGTATTAACTAAACTAACAAATAACCAAAATAATATTCAATTATAAATACATTATTGCATTCTCTCCCCCTGCCTGCAAGTTTGCGCACTTCTATGTCTCCGTCTCACAAAATGTATTATGATCTTTCCAAAAGCGGGACGCCGACGGCTGTCGACAACGGTCATAGTAGGGTAAACACATTAAACATATGACTACGTAGCGTTACAAGTGATACTTTATCCTTATTACGTATAAGCAATATTTTTAAAACTTTTTGTTACGTATATTTACGTGATTACGTCCCACAGTGTTTCCAAATAAAAATATGGCGGTCAAAAGGATCAATTTAAAATTTCAAAATTTAGTTTTTCTAATCATACAATTTTATTCATGAGTATTTAAGGACTTAATATGTGTATTTTTGAAACCTAAATATTGATTTTACTCTTACAAAATATGCAATTAAATTGATATAATCATTTTTGTTTGATAAATCACATTATCATAATTTTTGTTTTATTTCAAAATTTAGTTTATATAATTTATTTTTGTACTACAACGCGTTATATCATAATTTATAACATCTCTAATGATGTTATTGTGATATGTATTTTAATGATGCCTGATAAAATATCATTATTATGACAATAACAAATATTATAATTTAATCGGTAACTAAAACAGATTAACTTAATATACGTTTAAGTATGTTTATTCATCGAGTTTCACGTTGTGTCGATAATATTCTATTATTAAATGACCAAATGATAAATATTTCTATTACATTAGCTGCACATAGTTGCACAGTTTTCGTTGCTGTACGGTTAAACTTTGTGTTCCGCGGACTTTACGTTAACGGATTTTACAATTTCTTATTCAATATGGCTTCAAAAGTAACTATTACTCGCTTCTAGTCTATTTAATGCAGGTAATATTGAAGCTGGTACGTTAGTTAAAGAAATGATAAGTACACCCACAAGAGCAAAAAAAAATTTAAAAAAATGGAAAGACACTGAACAGAATCAAACCGAAATGTCACCCGAAGAAGCTTTAGCATATATCATGGAATGTAACATGTCTGTAGACACATATAATAAAACTCGTGAAATAGCATTGAAACATGGTTATAACCTTTTCCCGTCATATAAAAAGATTCTCGTAGCAAAAAAAGAAACATATCCGTCTATAATGGATGTAACTGAAAATGAGTGCAGTACACCACTCCAATCTTTACTCGATAAAACGTCATCTAGACTATTGACAATAATTTCTAAAAATACTGAAGAACATACTGTTTATAGTTTTATAATTAAATGGGGTATGGATGGTTCATTTTAATCTACATATAAACAAACGTTTGTGGGTGAACATGGCTATGACGAGAGTCTCTTATGTATTTCACTAGTACCCTTCATCTCAAAAATGAATAATCGAACGAAGTTTTATGGAAAAATCCTAAACCATCCAGTAATAGATTATGCCGACCTATTAAATTATTATGGAAAAAAGAAACAATAGATACTATTAAAGAACAAGAAAACATTATAACAGAACAAATATCCAAGCTCAATGAATACGTTAGTAACAATGTAATTATAAAATACAAACTACAGATGACAATGGTGGATGATAAGGTAATTTTTATTAATTAATGTTTATATAATATTTACTTATATTTAAAACTGATAATTTGTGACGCTTTTCAGGTTTGTAATGCGTTATGTGACACTTCTTCGTTACAATGTTTTATTTGCCATTCAAAAATTTCTAAAATGAATGATATTAAAAAAATGAAGGAAAAATGTGAAGATGAAAATGCATTTCGATTTGGTTTGAGACCTCTTCATTGCCGAATTAAACTAATGGAATGCATTCTTCATATAGCATATCGCATTAACATAAAAATTGGAAAGTTTCCTCCAAATCTAGCGACAAAGATGAAATGGAAGAACAGAAAAAAAAATTCAAAAAGACTAACGTGAAAAAACTGGATTATTGTTGGATATTCCAAAACAAGGTTTTGGAACCACTAATGATGGAAATACGGCAAGACGGTTTTTTAGTAACTCACAGTTGGCATCTCAGATAACAAATGAAAATTTAATAAATCGTTTTGCTACTATATCAAATGTCCTTGCAAGTGAATTTGAAATAAATTATGTGACTTTTGAACAATTTTGTACAGAAACAGCTGAGTATTATATTCAATGTTATCCTTGGTATTACATGCCCCCTATGGTTCACAAAATTTTGGTACATGGATCAAGCGTAGCAAAATTTGCTTTACTGCCTATTGGTCAACTTTCAGAAGAAGCTTTGGAAGCTAGAAATAAGGACGTACGAAATTTTCGGCTGAATCATACTCGCAAGTTTTCTCGAACTATTACAAATCGAGACCTTTTTCAACGTCTTTTATCTACATCTGACCCTGTAATATGCTCTACATATCACTATAAATAAAAAAAAAACAATTTAACAGAAGAAATAAAAAATTTAATTATTTTAGAAGAATCTAATAATAGCGAACATTCAAGTGACACGGATGATGACAATAATTAAAAATAAACATTAAGTTACAATAAGTCACTTACCATACTATTTACCATTATTTTTTTGTAATATTTTAATAAATAAAAAAAAGTGTAAAATATAAGATTTTTTTCTTATTTTTTTAGAACGGGGTTTAATATGATTTCTTAGTTTTTAAGGATTCATCAGCGTATTAGTAGAAGGTCGTACAATGATTATTATAAATTCTCATTAATAGAGGTACTGACTAAATAAATCGGTTCAGTGGTTCAAATATTATGCATCTAAAATATTTTGACCAGCTAATTTTCATTTGGAAACACTGTGTGTCCCATACGCATATCTGACGACTAACATCAAAGATTATAATTTGAGAGCGAATTTAAAAGAAAGAAATGTACGTGCAAATTTATATTTTGAATCGCGGATTATTTTAAATAAAAATCTCAAAAATCCACTTTTTAGCAAATAAAAATGATATTAATATTAAGCATAATAATACTGATTATTTGGGCACGTTATATAAGTTACGGAGACCGCTTCAATTAAAATCAGTCGTGATACGTTGATATTGATGCAGTGCATTTACGGCCCGGCAATAGTACGTATCCTTCAGTCCTACATACGCAGAACGGTCCTTTCTTTAGTAGGATAAAGTATTTAATAATATATTCATTGTAATTTATGATACTCTTGCGTCTATTGGCACAGGTACTCTGTCAATGTATAGTTTTGAGAAAAACGAAAATGCTTCACAATTTTTGATTACGTTCAAGCCACTAACAGTACTAAACGGTAGACATGTCGTTTTTGGTAGAGTCATAGGCGGGATGAAGACGTTAAGACTCGTGTGTATCCATATGGCCAAAAAGAGTCAAAAAAATAGAGAGAATTTTTTAACCGTACGTTTTTTTGTTGTTTAGATAGAGAATTTGGGATTCGCGTCTGGTAAACCAAAACACAAAATCGTGATTAGTAAATGTGGAACATATAACAACCGTATGTGAAGTCGATCTTCAGATTCAAACCTGTGTCAATCTTTGTTAACTGGTATTTGTTATATTTTCAACACGATAGTTTGGTCGTGACAATTTGTTTGGATATAAAGGACTAAATTGAAAAATATTGTAGCAAACATGTTTGCGAATTTGTTTGCTCTCAGTATTTAACAACTGTTAACCTATAGAAATAATGCAAGGAAATTTAGAGGATAATATTTTTCTATATCTTCTTATAAAGATTTGACAAGTGTATCGAAATAACTCATAATTTAATTAAATGATGGCCATCATTGTGTATTTAAACTTTTAGAATTTTTCATACATTTGTTTGAACATAGTTTTTTTATACAAATTTTTTCAAAATATTTCGCAAATTTCACGTCAATGGTGCATACTCTAAAATTGAATTAATAACTATACATCAGTCATTTATTTAAAAAAAAAAATATATATATATATTAACGAATGAAATCAAAATTATTATTATTATTTCGGTATACACAATTAAGGGTTAATTTATTTTATGTATATAAATAGTATTTAAATAGTATTTATATATTTTTTTTTTAACTATTATATTATTAAATTCATTAATTATATACATTAATGAATTTAATATTATAATAGTTATTTTTAAAAATATTTTATGGTTACATTACTTTCTTTTAGTTTGTTCCGGCTACACTGATTTGGTTGTTACAGTTGGAAAGGAATCATTCCCGTCTGGTCATGAGTTTTAGTATTATCCTCATTAATCATTTGTTACTTTTAGAACAATATGAATTTTAGAATAGAGAAATATATCAATTATAGTATATTAAAATTTAAAGTAAAATAAATTGTAAACATTATAACTTACAAACTTTATAAATTACCGTAGATTGGAGTAATTTTGATAATAGATAATAGATAATTGATAATTTATTTTTATCGGAATTATTCATTTAATCTTTTTGTGTGGCCACACTGTTTGTTTATTAATAATTAAAATTTTCTGTATTGGTGAACGGTTATCATCTGATAAAATTAATCACTGATACAATCACATTTACGAAATTCATCTATCCGTTTCATTATCAACGTGCGTGTTAGTCACCACGGTTTGTGAAGTTGTAAAAATATTGCTATAAAGTAAGTAAAACTATATATTATTAGTCTGTTAATTTTGTGGTTCAAATGTCACACCTGCTTTGAACTAATTTAACTAATAACTGATAAGCAAACGGTGTTTACTAAAGATGAAGATAAAATAATACTAACTGTAGCCATGAAATATAGTGATTGGGAGTTAATTTTGTCATTAATAGATGAAGGTAATTATCAAAAAGCATGATCTAAATAAACATTAAAATATAATGTATTAGATATACCTAATTACAAATTTTTTAAGTCAAAACTAGTGGCAAAACATACCTTGATAAAGTAGGAATAAATGTAAGCACCGTATTATATAATACGCAATGTTGGATAAAGAGTTTAAAATATTTTTTTTTTTACATCTGTATTTACTACTGTAAAAAAATACATTTATAACAAATTAAATATTAAAAGTTTAAAGTAGGTATATTATGAGACTACATACAAATAAGTTAATGAAACTTAACTTACTCATAATATCTTCTGGTTTTTTTTAAGAAATTCATTATAGTAACCTTAGTACAATTAGGTTTAAAGTAGGCTTTTTTTTCGCCTTCATTGAGTTGTTTACTATCCATAATCATAATAGGTTATAGCCACTTATAGGTAGAGGTAGTCGTAGTGAAAACTTTTATAACTTATTTAAAAATCAAAACTGAGACAAAACTGAAAACACAGTATTAAAATGATAAGATATTAACCGTTTTGACGGTTTCGCTATGATAATGTTATAATCCATGAAGACAGTGAACTTCTTTGAATCATATCGCTATCTAGTGACGAATTAGCTTACTGAATTATTTAATTAAGTAATCAGATATAAAATTTTGAAGTGATCCATGGTTATAATTTAATATTTATTATCAAAATTACATTATATCAGAATAAATTGTTGGAAATTAAAATTAAAATAATTAAAATATAAATTATATTTATTATTTTTCACAGTTGAGGTTGTCTGTCTGTGGGTGCAAAATTATACTTTTGCCCCCCCTCCAGGAAAATTTTCGTGTGTGCAACTGCATCATCATTCCCCCCACCCAGATGCCGCCACTGGGTTCTCTTACTACATGTAAGAAAATATTATTTCAAATTATTTATTTATTATTAAAAATATTGGTAACATTATCTATTACTACATCATCTGCAGAACGCTCCTTCTTTACATTACATAAGTATCTTCGTAATACAATAAGTGAGACGCGATTAAATGGGTTAGCATTACTAAACAGATATAAGTGTACTACCTGAAAAGGTCCTAAATTAATTAGTTAAATATTCGTAGAATAATTTTAATATTGAATCTATAATTTATTATAAATTAAATATAAAAATATAAATTAATATAATTTCTAAAGTTGTTACTTGGGTCTCTTTAAAACAATTTTACTTTAATCAGTGAATAAATTATTATTATATTATTCATTACACATTAATAACACTTATGGTTTTGATATTTTAATAATAATTATGAATACTGACAATAAAAATGAAAAATATTTCAGCAAACGAAAGCAGATTAAATTAGAGTGCCTTGAATATGGTAAAATATTTGACAACGACTACAAAAAAAATACAAAAAAAAAACATTCATAACAGTAAAAAAGTTACAACTAAACATTTTGGTGATCCTA
Source organism: Pentalonia nigronervosa (assembly GCA_014851325.1). Classification (NCBI taxonomy): domain Eukaryota; kingdom Metazoa; phylum Arthropoda; class Insecta; order Hemiptera; family Aphididae; genus Pentalonia; species Pentalonia nigronervosa. The sequence continues at coordinate 19,909 of JACXSJ010003126.1, forward strand.
AAAACCCGTTTGAAGCTACTAAATCAAATTTAAAACTAGTAAGTAAAAATATTGGTATTTAAAATAAATAATGCCAACTATATCAGTATTATATTTAATAACAATTAGTATGTTATACAATTATTTATGTAAGTAGGTAACTAATTAATTTTTTTTATCTTCTCAATTATTAGATTCAAAATACTTAGAAATCACTGGAAGAAAGTTGTTCTACAAATATTGATTTAGTTCATACTCCGCTAAAGGTATTTTAAAATTAATTAGTATGAAATAATTAGCTGTAAAATGATCACAAATTATTTTATAAGATATGATAAATATATTTTTACAATATTATCTACTTATTAGTTATGATAATTATAATTCTCTTAAAGGACCATAACACTCAAGAAAATAAGTCTATTTTAAAATATAGTATTAAGTGAAATAAAAACAGAGATACCATTAAAATATATTTACAACTATCATTTAGCCTGCGGTAGTCATTTGAAAAATACGCGTGACGTCATAATTTCGCCGCCGCCGATTACTCTATATACGATTTTACGGGAGTAATACGACTTTCGCTGTTTAATCTCTTATAAGTCGGCTAATACTCAATTTATTGATGTAGACCTTTATAATAATTTAAAGTTCACAAATGTTTCTTTTATTGCATGTTTTTTACAATAATAAGTTCATTATATGATTCAATTAAAAATTAAACAAACATTTATTTATACGACTGTAGACTATTTTAGGACTGTTGTCCACCGTATTATTATTGTGTAAATGTAACTATATTTATACATTTTTATAGATAATATTTAAATTATTGTTTAACTTAGTATAATGTTGTTTTTATCGTAATATAAATAACAATATTTGCCCAGTGGTGTATCAAAATAAAATCTGTAATAATTAATATAAATAATACTGTCTAGTCGTCTAGGCCTCAGACGTATGTCGCGAGTCCGTACTCATCGTGTTTCATGTAATTGTATGTTTAGTTTTCGTATGCGTAGTATAGTTTATATTTATACAATAAAATAAAAGATTATACCTATTAAAATGTTGTGTTCCGTTTATGGTTGTTCTAATCATAATGAAGAAGGTGTTAAAACAAGCCCAGAAAAAATACATTATTTTACATTTCCTAAAAGAGAAAAATCTTCTAAACGATTTAAAAAATGGAGTGATTTCTGTAAAAGAAAAAAAATTCGTTTCAGGAAAATCAGCTGTAATGTGCTGTGTGTCCCAAAAAACAGGGGCCACTTTGCTACTCATTACCATATAAATATTTTTCAATTCTGTTTGCAGGACATTAAACTAGACTAATGGATCGTAAATTTCTATGACTTACAATGTTTTTAACTCATGTATCTTGCGCATGCGCAATAAAACTTACATTTATTTAAATGGTAACCCGTAATTTGAATATCATATTCGGGTTCATCGATTTTTTTCAAGCCATTTTGATGTATATCAACTTATGTCCTAAACCAAAAATTGACTAAACTAGAGCTAAGTAGAATTTAAAAAATTTAAAAATTCAATTTAATTATTTTTTTTTCTAACTGTACGTACTTATTTTTTCTTTTAACACCATGAAACAAACAAATAATCAAAATTATTATTATTAAACTAATTAACTATTTACTATTTAGGAATTATTATCTTATTTTATTATTACACATTATGAAATTGTATATGGTCTTAATTGTATATGTTCTTAAGTCGGGCATGAAGTTGGCATACCTAAAACTTTAGTTCATAAGATTTAAAAAAAAAATAAACTACACCTTTAAAAACCAGACTTTGCCCAACATTTACGCATAACAGACCCTGAAAAAGATTACATTTTATTTCTTGGTTTATGGTGACGTTTGAGGATGATTCATTATTAATTAATCATATTTTGTGGACTGATGAAAGTAAATTTACTAATAATGGAATATTAAATAAGCAAAATAATCGTTATTGGTCGAATGAAAACCCTCACTGGGCTGTTCCTACAAACTTTCAAGCATGTTGGGGTACAAATGTATGGGTTGGTTTGATTGGTGGTAAGTTACTTGGGCCCCATTTCTATGACGGAACTTTAACGGGAAGAAGATACTTAGATTTTTTGCGTGATGACTTAAAATCACTTCTTGATGATTTACCTTTAGATAAAAGTAGAAACATTTATTATCAGCAAGACGGGGCACTTACTCATAATGCCCGAATTGTCCAAGAATTTTTGAGAGTAAGATTTGGCGAAAAATTTATTGCAACACATGGACCAGTAGAGTAGCCTCCAAGGTTACCAGATCTAATACCGTTAGATTTTTTTTTGTGGGGACACTTGAAAAATGTTGTGTATGCTGATCCTTCAATCAACATCCAAGATTTAAAGAATAAAATTACACATGCATGTTACCTCCTAAACGAAAACCAAATACTGGCAGCAACTACTCGTGAATGTTTACGTCGATTTGAGGCATGCGCTTTACACGAGGGAGGGACTTTTGAACAGTTTATTAAATAGTTTATGTTTGTAATTTTGTAAATTAAATTGTAAATAAAAATGTATAGTTATGTTAAAAAAAATAGATACTTAATTATAATTCTGTTTGAAACATAAATACACTTCTTCTTTTTTGGTTTCGGCCAATTAAGACCATATACAATTTTATAATGTGTAATAATAAAATAAAATAATAATTCCTAAATAGTAAATAGTTAATTAGTTTAATAATAATAATTTTGATTGTTTGTTTGTTTCATGGTGTTAAAAGAAAAAAATAAGTATGTACAGTTAGAAAAAAAAATAATTAAATTGAATTTTTAAATTTTTTAAATTCTACTTAGCTCTAGTTTAGTCAATTTTTGGTTTAGGACATAAGTTGATATACATCAAAATGGCTTGAAAAAAATCGATGAACCCGAATATGATATTCAAATTACGGGTTACCATTTAAAAAAATGTAAGTTTTATTGCGCATGCGCAAGATACATGAGTTAAAAATATTGTAAGTCATAGAAATTTACGATCCATTAGTCTAGTGTAATGTCCTGCAAACAGAATTGAAAAATATTTATATGGTAATGAGTAGCAAAGCGGCCCCTGGTTTTTGGGACACACGGTACATCAGAATGTGAATCTGTAGACGGCAGTTTTGATAGTGCTTCTACAAGTACAATAAAATCAAAAAAAAAAATAAAATTTGGTACAAATGATGTTGGTATACAATGTGACATCGAAAATGACTATTTACGTCGTGACAATGTAAATGAATTATCGTTTGATCTGCCATCGGAAGATGATTTGTCAGAAGAAGATAAAGCGTTTGAGGAATTTTCTGAAAGTGATCATAATGACCAATCACAACAACTCACAGATAATTCAAATAAAATTAGTAATAATTCATGCTTTATTATAATTTGGGAGTGTTTATCTGAATTATTTGACACGTGCCGTAAATGTTCTTCTTCCGTATTGGCAAAAAAATATTATCTTCAAGGTGCATTACTCTCAATTACAACAAAATGTGAAAAAGTACATACGTTCCAGTGGAATTCTCAAAAAAAGAATGGTAAACAACCAGAAGGTAATATATTAATAGCTACTTCATTAACACTGTCGGGAATTCTTTTCAATCAAATGACTGCATTTTGTAATACTTTAAAACTTAACTTTTTTACGAGAACTATATATGATAAATTTTTAAAACTTTATATTGGGCTAGTTATTTGTAATGTTTGGGAAAAGGAAAAAAAAATTAGAAGAACTTAAAAATGGGTCTAATAAGATTTGGCTTACGGGCGATGGACAATTTGACACTCCTGGATTCTGTGTAAAATATTGTACTTATTCAATTATGGACGTGCAGACAGGAAAAATAATTGGTTTTAAATTAGTTCAAAAATCAATGGTTCAAGATGATTTAGAATGTTATGCTTGTGGATCGTTGCTTAACGAATTAGTTAATGAAGAAAATTGCAAAATAGATATTTTTCTTACCGATAGACATAAGGGTATTCAATGTGACATGAGAATAAATCATTCGAATATTGAACATGAGTTCAACATATGGCGTATTTCTAAAAGTTTAATGAAACGTATGAAAACATTAGATAAAAAATATCCTGATGCGTTTTTGTGGAAAACCAGTATTAGCAACCATTCATGGTGGTCAGCGCAAACATGCCATGGTGACGGAGATTTGTTAGTGAATAAATTTACTTCTATTTTGAAGCATATTAGTAATATACACGAATGGGTTGAAGATGGCGAATTAATAAAATGTGAACATGCACCAGTATCAAACGATAAACAACGTAATAAACTTTGGATAAATCAAAATAGTGAATCTTACGTTGCTCTAAAAAAAAATAATCACAGCTAAAGATTTTATAAAAGACTTGGCACATGCTAAACATTTTATTCATACAGGGAGACTAGAGTCATACCATAATGTCAGACTCAAATATATGCCCAAAAGAATTCATTTGAAATACAACGGTATGTCTATTAGATCAATTTTGGCAATTATTGACCACAACAGTAATTTAAATAAAAATCATATCGGGGAAAAAAGTGGTGTATTCAAAGAGCCTTCGAAAATATACAATAAAAACTCGTTTTGAACCAACAAAATCAGAGTGGCGGCGTGTTATATTAGAAAATCTACAAACTGCAATTAGAAATTGAATACCTGTTGTTTGTGAACAGTTCACATACAGTAATAAAAATGCACCAAAAAATATTGCTCCGGTAACTAAACCTGATTTAGATGATCTAAAAGCGAAACGATTTTCTAGATTTTCGTCTAATAAGTAGATATTCTTCTCGCTAATTAATTTGAAATATTTACAATGTGTAGAGAAAACATTTTGTTTAAATGTATTGCTAATATTATATTTTTTTTTAAAATTTATAGTATTTGTACCTGGAAACAGTTGTTTTACAAATTTAAATCTAAATTGCCAAAAATAATTAAAAATTGTAAAACAGTTATACAATTAAAATTGTATTGTTCATCAATATAGAAAATGGTTTATGATGGTAAAACATTAGAATCTTTGAATCCTATGTAATTTCCATTGCTTTCTGGATAAGATTTCCTGATTTTGTGCACAACACATGATGGTATTATCACTCGCACACCTACAAATAATTATAACATTTTACAAAACAATATTTATTAAAAACTTGTTTTCTATTTATTTTAGGTACATAGGTAGCAATATTTTTTTATTTATATTATAATAATAGTCAATAGGTTTTTTTAAATAATACAATACAAATTAAGTATTTAGGTTTACAGGTAACAATTTATTTATTAGGTATATCTAATATTTTTTTCCATAATATTCATAAATATATATACCTATTTATCTAGTTTGTTTAATATAGTTTTATGAATTTAGAGTTACCAACCTTTACCAAGTTTGGACCACGAATTTACCCAGTGAGTAAATTGTTTATAATAGATGAAACTCCATATTTTGTTATCCATTAAACGTAAGTTGTTACGTTTCTTTCGATTATTAGTCTTAACGATAATTTGCTACCGTGTAATATTTAAAATTTCTTCATCCAATATAATTTTAGAAAATGATTTATTTAATGTAATGCATTTTTTTATCTAGACAAAGTTTTTGTAAATTTTCAAATTCAATACAACAAACGCACTCGCGATCAGTACTTAAATTTAAACATTTCTCACATAAACACCATTCGTTCACTGGTTTTATAGATCTGTTTTCGATACACAAATTTGTATGTAAAATTTCGTTAGCGAAATGCATCGGATTGAAATTATTGTCAATGTCGTTGATTGTTGGCTCAAAACTATATGGTTGTAATGCCATGTCACAAATTAGTTTGATAACACTAACAAAACTTTAATAATATTACCTAGAGTAAAAAAATATACAGGTTGTATGCGTGTACTGTGCTTGTGCTTGTGACGACTGGCGACTGACAAGCGACTGCTTGTCCTACTGATAGCTAATAATAATAATACCTACTGATGTAAATACAATACACATAAAGTAATGTTATTAACTAACCATTCGTCTAAAAATAATTTTCAAACATATTTTATTGTACATATATACACACTAATAAACCACCACAATAATATTATTCATATATTAAATACGAACGAGGTACATAAGTAAAGAAATGAACAAATCTAATAATACAAAAATATTGCTAAGAAAGTTTATCATTCGTTTATAAATAAACCGTTTAATAATTTTACAATAAATAATATTAAATTAAAAATTTAGTTCTAAAGCTTCAAATTATTAACAAGGTCTAAATGAATAAATTTATTATTAGCCGAGTTATACGCGTTTAAACAGCGAGACTTACAATATTCCCTTAAAAGCGTGTACAGAGTAAACGGCGGCGGCGTAATTATGACGTCACGCAAATTTTTCAAATACCCATAACTCAGAGGTTCTCAAACTTTTCAGGCCAGGCCCCCCCTATTTAGTTAACCCCAGACCTGAGCCCCCCCCTCATAAAAATAATTTTAATAGTCATGTTTAGAGTAAAAATATGTTAAAAACAAACAACAAATATTGATATTAATATTAATATTACAAATTTATTTTAAAATAAAATGTATTTTTTATAAACTATTTTAATTAATAGGCCAATTTTAATGTGATGGGTGGGCTTGTTTTTTTTCATTACAAAGTTTGGTGAAACGAGGAGAGATATTTGATAAAGCTACTCTCAATTATTTGCTGACATCCAGTCTTCCACGGTACTTATTGAATTCATTGATGCAAGGGCAGAAAATCCTGTTTCGCACAAATACGTAGTTGCAAATAGGACTAATATTCTCATGGCTTCTTTAAACAATATTGGGTACTCTTCTTTTACACTTACCCAGAATTTTGTTAAAGAGTTGTCTTTTTCAAATATAGCTTTCAAAAACTCATCACATTGAAGATCGATGAGCTGTTCTTGTTCTTCAAAATTTAACGAACTACTTTCCTTCAGCGGTTGAAATGGTTGTTTTACCCAAAGAAATGGTTGCAGGTCTTCATAAAAGTATTTTTTAAATTTTTCTTTTAAAGTTGACAGATGATTTACAAAACATGCCGTTAGTTCTTGAGGAATTTCCTCACACTCAACTTCTTGCACCATGTTTAATAACGTTGGAAAAATAGTTAAGTTTGGTGTTTTCAAAGCAGCCTCCCGCAGTGACAACTTTTTAATGAAGCCTTGTATCTTTTCTTCCCAAATAAGAATATTGGATTTTTCTTTTTGCAGAGATTTATTCAACATATTTATTTTCGAAAAAATATCCAAGGTATGCTAGCTTCATAAGAAACTGTGTATCGCAGAACAACTCTGCTGAAGGTTTTTTGCAATCTCTTAAAAACATAAATACTTCATTTCTAAGTTCAGATATTCTATTTAAAACATTTCCCCGAGATAGCCACCGAGCTTCGGAGTGAAATAGCAGTGCTGTATGCTCCGAGCCCATTTCTTCACACAAAACTTTAAACAACTTTGACTGTATTGGTTGTGCTTTTATTAAATTTACTGTTTTAACGACAGTTTGAAGAATTTCATTTAGGCTGGAACTCAAATCTTTTGAAGCTAGAGCCTCTCTATGAATGATGCAATGGGTCCATTTAATGTTTGGGGCAACAGCTTTAACCAAACCTTGAAGCCCATTGTACTGGCTTGCCATAACCCTGGCTCCATCCGTACACAAACCAATGCATTTTTGCCATTGCATATCATATTGTTTAAAAAAATTGTCAATAATATCAAAAATACACTTTCCAGTAACATTAGTAGTTAAGGGCTCACAAAAAAGTATTTCTTCTCTTATAAACTTATCATCAATAAATCTAACATAAGCCAATAAATAAGATTGCCTATGTTTATCAGTCGCTTCATCAACTTGAAGGCCAAAAACGTTATTTTTTAGTTTTTCAAATAATTGTTCATTGAGATCTTCCGAAATATCTGATATTCGCCGAGACACAGTGTCATTGGAAAGAGGTATGGATTTTAGTTGTTAAGCCAAATTGTCTCTGAACATTGTAGAAACAATATTAACAGCTGCTGGTAATATAAGAGTTTCACCTACTGTGTGTGGCTTTTTGCATTTGGCAATTCTATAAGCAACCTTAAAAGACGCTAAAAGAGCTTTGGAAGGCACAATTGTCATTTTTTTAAATGTCTGTTGAGTAGATTGAAAGCTGCTACACTTCCGAGCAAAAAAATCCTTAGGTTTGTTAACTAGCTTAGCATGTTTTGTTTCTAAATGCCTCCTTAATTTATTAGGTTTCATACTATCAGATGCTAATACAGTTAAACATACTACACACTGAGGTCGTTCTTCACCATTTATCGTAGTTTTAGTGAATCCGAGAGATAAATAGTTTTCGTCATACCTTCTTAATTTTGTAGATTTTGAATTCGACACTGGGCCTGAAGTACTGGCGATGTTTACATTACTGACATCAGCCCTCATAATTTTATTACTGCTGCTTGATGTTGAAGTACTAGTTTGATCAATTATTAAAAATCTTTTCATTATTAAACGTACTACTCCGCGTACTACGAATAACAAGTAGGTCTAATACCAGAATAATAGAATTAAACAAAACGTATTCACACAGACGTACTCACACGCACTAGGGAGCAAACTAGTGGTGTGTCGTTCACGAACGAACGGATCAAATTGAACGGGTCAAACTTGTGAACGAACCGATCCGGATCGTGAAATAATTTAAAGACGTTCATTCGTTCAATTTTGTTCTCGTTCAGGTTGCACTGTTACCAACTCAAGTGACACTGGTTTGTTGTAGCGATGTGTCGTTTACGAACGACCTAGTTCATTGAACGATTGGTTAATGAACGAACGACAAACGAACGAACGATAATGAAAAGTAAATCGTTCAATTGTAACGTTTCGTTCAACCGGTACCACTGTACGGCGTACACGATAATGAAAAATGAACTAATGAACGATGAACGATGAACGAACGAAACTTCCCATCCTTACTAGTGATGGCAAGCGTAGATCATTTAGGTGAACTAGTTTGTTCGTCAGTTGGCTATCAGTAGCCGTCGCGAATGGTTGTTAACCGCGTCTCTGCCTGTGCCACATTACGCGACAATAATAAGCAATCCACATGTTCCCTAGTGGGACTGGGTCCTCCGGGACCTAAAAATCTACCAAACCCATCAAGCGTTCAAGTAGTAATGCTCTATCACCTCCCAGTGTAAACAAAAATCGCTACTCACCTCTATCAAACTTAAACGAAGACGACAACGATGATAATATGAGCTTAGTAACTCAAAGCGACGGTGATGAAGCTCGTCAATCTACTGAGGTTAGTCAAAAAATACCACCTATCTATGTACACAATATAAAAGATTTCGAAAATTTTCATAATTCACTAACAAAAATGATCA
>JACXSJ010003127.1:0-29312 GCA_014851325.1 Pentalonia nigronervosa
AATCAAATATTATGGAAATTGAAAAATTAAAAATATTGAAGTTATTATCTAATTTGTGAAAAATCTGTAGTTTTATTTATTTATTGCATTTTTACCTTGTCTTCGATGACTGTACAATTTTCAAAATGAGCATCAACAGCATTATAATACTCTTCATCACTGCTTATCATGCCATACGTATAGTAATTTAAAATGTTCTTTGAGTCACTACTTAAATCCTGCAGAAAATTGTATATTGACAATTAAATAATGATACATCACCTTATTTATTATACTTTTAACTATCTAAGAAATTTTAATACTACTTACGCTTGATTCGCATTCATTAGTTATCATATTATTCATTGTGTACTCCATCGCAAAAGTAAAATAAACAAAATATTGTTAATATTCTAACAATTAATAACATAATATCTAATTGTTGAATTTAACAATGTTAAATTATGAAACTTTCATCACTTTTTATCAATAATTATTGTGATTGATTATGTCAAAAGCTAAAACCCACAAAGGTAAGCAAGCAGAAATCCAAAAATAGATTATTATAAATTATAATATTCGAGTTACCATAGTTTTCGTTGATAATCTTGTTTAAATTTAGTGGTAACTCATGATAAGACTTTTTTCGCGGGAAATCAACCTTTTAATATTTATACATAATAGTATTTTATAATACCTTTGGCTATAGTTGAGATACTGTTGTTTTTGTGGTTTTAAGAGAAAAAATTGCGCTAACAGATAGCGTCGCTAACTCAAAAACAAAAAAAATGAGTTACAACACTTCGTTGGGGACGTCAAAATAATAATACATAATATTAGTAAAAACTTTCTAATATCTTGTATACTGTTGTTGAAAATATAACATATATAACAAATATTTTTGTAGCCATTCTGACTACAAAAATGAGCGCACCTATTGACCTATTTAAATAAATCTAATGACAAGTGTGTGATTTGTAAAATTATAAATATGCAATAGTTTTTAAATTTGTTGCAGAAAAATAACATGAAATTAATTTGTTAAATAGAAACGTTTTTAAATGAAAAATGTATGATTCCATAAAATATTTTGTTATAGAGTTTCGTTAACCAGAAGTTTAAAATAATTTGAAATAAATTGTCGCAGTTTACCATCTCCTATCAAAACATTGTACAACCTGCGTGGCTATGTAAAGTAATGTGTAATGCACTTATGTACATGCATGGATGTGTAGTATGGTACCCACAAATGATAAATAATAATTATAATATTGTAACAAGTCTTGTATAAAAATAATTTAGTTGTATCACATACGTTCGTAATATTCGCATATAATTCATTACAAATAAACTTTTATCAAATACTTTAACCTTCTGCACTTCCGTTGACAAAATGCATCTCTTCAATATTCCGCCACCAACTGTGCGAATATACTTGTCCTTGAGTTATATGAAGAGGTGTACGGATATATTATAGTGATACGTGTCATTTCTGATGCAATTATACTAGATGCACTTTTTTATACCACCGAGTTTAAATAATGCATTGTGCAAAATAATCAATGGTAGTCCATTTTTGGTAAAGACCTTCCATGAATAGTGTTAATGGGTGTGCTATGTGTCACGTCAAAATCGAGAATAACCACTTATAAATACAAGACAATCGTAATTCTAAATAGTACCTATAACCTAAATATAGAAATAATATAACAATCGCTATCGATAAAATTACTACAACATTACAATATTACAAATTGCTATAAGAACAACTATTAAACTATGATAAACCTTATAGGTATTATACATTCAAGATTTTCAAAAAATGTATTGAAAAAAAGATAAATAAAGTTTGATATTTCAAATATCTATAAATACATAGCTTAAAATTAATCTGAATACTTTGAAAATTTCACTGTATTTAAAAAGTAATAATATAAGTTACAGTGGAATGTTTCAAATTTCTACAATTAATACATTTTTTTAATTGCAAAAAATTAATTTAACTCGTGTAAGGGAAAATCGATATTTTATACGTTTCTTCAATATCCAATTTGGTAAAAAGAAAAGTTCAAGTCTCTGCAGTTTTCATGATTAAAACAAAAAAACAAAATTAATTTTGCCAATAACTACAGTGAGTCGTAAATACTCGCGTGTTTTGTCAGTTTTTCTACTTCTGACTCCCACTAAAAAAAAGTATTAAGTAGATAAAGTTTGATATCTGTAATTTTTCAAAATTGCTTCATACAAAAAAACATGCATCATACACTATTTATTGAACGTAACCTATAAACAATAAATATAAACTTATAGAACAATATTATAATTTGTTTCTATTCTTAAATTATCTTAAGACACCTATATTGGTACATAATGCACATTATAGGTACCTAATCGTTCGATTGCACATCAGCTCAACACATTCAATATAATCGTATTAGTATATACTATATAATATATAATGTATATGTACCAGTATTACCTATTTTCTACAATAAATTTATAATGCAATTTATATTCTGTTTAGAACGATCTTGAACTAATTTCTTTGGGTAACTACTTAAATACTTATAAACCATAAATATTTATCAAAAACGTTTTGTTGAACACAGGCTTATAAAGTTTACACATAACACATACCTCATGGTTATTATTTTTATCTGTGGAATCAAAGCTGAACATTAACGAGTTGAAATGTTTTTTTTTTTTTTAATATAAGCCACACAGGTTTAAAATATATTTTGTTTTGTAAACAAAAAAAAAATATTTATTTAAAATATCAAATATTTATAAATTAAAATATAATATATACCTATTCTAAATAGGCATCTACCTGCTATCCTATAATAGTTTTACACTATTCATGAATTCTATAATACTGATCAAAATAAGGTAAATAAATACAAATTTATACAGAATATGTGAAAAGAATAAATAAGGTATAGGTTCAAATGTATATAGTCTAGTAATAAGTTATGAATTATAGGTAATATAAATAATAATTTATAATTATAAAGTATAATAATTGCATATTCACAGAATAAAACATATATAATAGTAAATACTAAACAGAAAACTTATAGATGTATTCATTATTAATTAATAGTTTATTATTTTTTTTCTAATAATTAAAAAATAATAAGTTTCACTATTATCAACACTAGTAATAATGTTGGATAAATAATTTTGACATAGGTTTCTTACTGATAATTAAACTATAAATGCAAATTATGTTAGTTAATATTTAATATTCATAATATTATTTTACTTTAAATACTGATATAATACACTACTGTCTATTAATATGGTAAAATAAAATGATGGCATAGTAAATATTTTATTGTTTTTATTAATTGATAAATATTTAATATTATATATTAATATGTGTAATAAATTATATTTTAATAATGAATTTAATTATTAAAGTTTTAAAAAACTTAACAATTAAAAAGATTCATTTGTTGTTGGTACCTACTGGAGTTATAAATGAAATATCTAGTAAAACAAAAAATTAAACCTAAAAAAAAAAATGAATAAATTATCTTATAAAGAATTGAAATCAAAATCTATGTATATGGATTATAGTAGACAAGTATCTATGTTAGCCCTAATAAACTTGAAAAAAAAAGTTATAAAAGAAACTTAAAAGTTTCTAGTAGGTGTATAACTGGATTATAACTAGTATAATACTTTATTAGTCATATTTTATTATTTTAATATTATGTTATAAAAAATTAATAATGTTTGATTTTTAGTGGTACTAAATTTGTTAATAAATTAACATAATATACCCAGACCCAGACAATTTACAGGTTTATGGTAAGTAGAAAAATTAAATTGTCTCCTGAAAAATATGAAAAAATGGAAATACGAGTTGTTAACCTGAACTTTGCGATAATAATATAATATTATCACTATATATTTAATATTTATTATATTTAAAACTTCAGGGGTAAACTTTTTAATTATAAATATAATTTAAACATAGTTATTGTTGGGTAATTTAAATAACAATAAAATATTATTCTGAATATCAAAGTGTTTAGTATAAATATATTATAATATATGAATGTGCTGCATGCTTGCATTAGATTTATTTGAATTAAATTAATTATTTTAAATGGCATTTAGCCAACACATGAAAAACATAAATTAAATGCTCGTTAAAATATAAATAATTTTATTTTGTTCAGAAAAAAGGTTTCTGTAGTTCAACGAAATCATGCATGGATTAAAAATTTATCTAAGCATGAAACAACGCCAACAAAACGGGTTATTATATTATTATATAGTTAATCAATATCATTATTTTACAAAAAAGTAATATAAAATAATGATATAGTTATTTTAGGAATAATGTGAGTAAATTTATATTTATTATCAGCAAATGAAATAATATAAAAACATTAAATAATAAGGTCAATTTCAATAAGGTCAAAAGTGCAACAGTATATTCTGTAATAGGTATACTCTTACATATGTTTTGAATGGTGGCCAACGTCCGGCTTATATTTTGATAAAAGTCCAAAACGAAAACAAAAATGATTTATAGGATTCTGTCGTTGAAATGCAATAAAACTGCTGAAGTCTCTGTCGACACATATTTTTGTGGTATGTTGTATAAATGTGTAAAAAAAACCTAAGTCTAAACCACAAAAAACGATAATACGTTTTATACCAAGTCCTATACACGTACGATAATAAAATATTTCGATTTTAAATGTCATAAAATGATTTCAAGCATGGACTTATATTAGAATTATTAATTATTAAAATAAAAATCTTAGTCTGTAATTTTAAGTAATGCTTACCAAAAATTGACCGAATTGATATCACTAAAGTGCAATTAAGATAACTACAACTTCGAAATGAATATAATTAGTAACGTTACACATACCTATTTTATTGTTAATTTAATTTTTTTTTTTTTATAGGTATTTAAATCTAGAACTTCATATTTTAACATTCAATAGATTACGCAATATTTATACTAAATAATATTTTTTTGTAATGAACTATTCCCCGAATTCAATGTTGGTTACGCGTAATTATTTGGTTATGACATCAAGTATTTCAAAAAAACATAAAATGTTCTAAAATCAAAAATACCTATATTATTCTATTATAACAAACCAAACTATGAACATTTCACCCAATAATCAAGATAATTGTATGTTTAGTTATAAAATATTATGCCTAGTATTATTAATTATCTAACATAGGAAGTGTATGCAATTTGATTAGCAGAAAACTAAGAAATATAAAAAATAAATATATAATGAGTGTTTAAATACAACTCACAAACTATATAGGTATTTTTAAATTGTTATTTTAAATTTATAGGTGTCTACTAGGTACTTATTTGAGTATTTCCAAAATTGTTATTGGTGATGAACGAACAAAAATATATTAAACAAAAACGATGTTCCCGTGTGTATTAAAACGTTGATGTAGGCCTGTAGCAATGAAGATGTTCGATTATAGGTAATCTGGCCTCCAACTATTTAAAGGAAATATATTTTTTCTATTCCCATACACTTTACAGAAAAAAAACTACTTAAGGTTAAATTTGTCCTCAAAAAGATGTATTATTAATAGGGTATAACTTATAGTACATCATAATTAAATAATTTAAGAATGTTTATAATGACGTTCTCACGAGACATTTTTTCAATATCCTTATGAAGAATGTAATATACAAAATCTTAAATCTATATTAAAAACATAAAAGATTTTGAGCAGAGCTATAAATATATTGATTTTACAATGATGTGTTTTTTTTTCTGTCATCATCTTTTGGGGCGGTAGAAATGCTTAGATTTTCTTTGCGCAAAACCAGTTTTAAATAAAATAGATTTTGTTTTTTGATGTAACTTAAACTAATGCTAAATAAGTAGAAACTACTTCACCAGTTTCTTTATTAAAATATAAAATTGTGATTCCTAAAAATTTAATAACACTAATATGTGTAGATTTATCAATAAGAATACTGTAGTGCCCACTGCCGATGCTATTAAAAGATCATAATTAAAATCTGGAGCCACTGCCCGCACTGTTTGCGTATCCACTGATTACCGAAATATAATCTGACCAAAAACGTACATCGTCGCGATGCCCTAGTACACGTGTAATATATGTGAATACATACAGATAAGAGCGTCCGTGACGATGCACAGTAACCTTATTCCGAGTACGGTAACTATGACTAGTAACTGACTAATAATCCTTACCATTCTCAGCTACGTCCTGGTTTCTTAAATAAGGCGGCTCGATGAAGGCAAGCTAGGATTGTAGGTTCCCTCGGCCGACTAGTTATAGTATACACTGAAAAGCGCAGTCGCTTATCGAGTACACCGTCACCCTAAATGCCGCCACCACACCCGCTGCCACAACAGTCACCACTGCCAGAGCCACCGCCACTACAGACTTTGATGTAGACGCTGCCGCGACACATACAATTTTTGTTTAACAACGGATTCATACAACCATCTCGTATACATACATACCGACCGCATAGGATTTATTTGACCTGTGATTACTACAAATATAATATATGTTGTGTATGTATATTTTGATGTGCAAAAAATCACGAAGTATTATTATATTCTTTCGATATATGATTGCACTACCAAAATTATGTCTATGAAAAGGATTAATTTTAATAATAATGTTTAGAAGAAGGTCTCTTTTTAAGTATTCATCATTTTTTTAAATCACATTTTAGGTTTTTTTTTTACTATTTTCCACTTTTTTGTGTGAACTAATACTGCACACCCATTTATTATACATTACAAACCTATAAAAGTCAATACATTGTTTAATAAACTTAAATTAAACATTTAAATTTTATAGTTTTTTTTTTTATATATACACACGATAAGTAGTCGAAATAATACTTTGATTTTTAACTTCAGTATCTTTTCTGGCGAGAAAGTGAATCTAATTAGAACTTTTGAGAGGTTATAATGGGAAATTCCCAGTAGTTTTCAAAAGCATCAGAAAAAACTAAAAAAAGTTAATGAAAAACAGAGATTCTTACAAAACCCGATTTTTGACAAAATCAATTTTGATTATTATTTTACCTAATTTTAATAAAAAAAAAAAAACTGTAGATACATGAACTGAATGTTTATATAGACATTTTCTATTCATCATAAAATGTTTAAAACATTTTGACTCTTTTTGAGCTACTTATACTTTAAAGACATGAGAATATTTCGATTTTTTTATTAATTTTTTTTTTAAATTACAAATATTTCAAAAAAAATTTTTTGCTTGGTAAAAAATTTTAAAATTTAATAAATGTTTCTCATAAATTATTGTTGGTGGAAATTGAAAAAAAATTGCGCGTAAATCCACAATTTATATTAATAAATATTTATTTAATATTAAATTTGTAATAATAATGCTAAATAAATTACTTTTATAGTTATATTATAAAAATATAAAATTTATCTACTTAATTTATCATAAAGCCATATATATAGATGTCAAATAAGTATTTAGAAAATTATACCATAGTTTGGTCATAATTAATAATATATAATCAATTTCATTTAGTATAATAACATTTTCAAGTATCCTACGTAGGTACTATTGTGCTCTACGGTTATTATAGTTTTTAAATCACAACATAAGAAAATCTATTTTGTTAAAAACGCGTTTTTCGTAAAAATTCCCGTTTTTCTGTATTTTTTTTGTTCTTTTTCCCTATTAGTAAGAAAATTAAGCACTGAGAATTTTTTGCTTTTGGCCCTTCAAATTAGATTTTCATATTTCAATAAACAATATAAGAAAAGTAATAAAAAAGTTGAAGATTGAACTTTTGAAGCAAATTCATTACTCCAAAAACGATAATAAACAAAATAAAAAAAAAACACAATTTTAGAATAATATATATTCATCGCTCCACTTAGAAAGGTAATTTAATATGATAGTGATATATTTTTTTTACCTTTAGGTACATATAGGAAAATAAATTATTTCAGCACTCAATTGGTTATATAGATACCAACTATATACTAGGTAATTAAAATTAACAACTTCAATTTTTAGAAATTTATTTTACTTTTAATTTTATAAATAAAATATACTTACTGACTATTATTTCCTTTCTTCAACCTATTACCTTGTATCCAATAACTATCATTAAATTTTCCAAATTTCCTAATAAAACTTTTAGCATTATCTTTATATGTACGTAATGTCAATATATTTTTAGAAGGTGGAAATTCGGAGACAACTAACATAAGTGTAGAGCCTTCAAAGTACTCCAATAATGATTTTGTGTATGTGTTCTATTCATTGGCTTACATATTACTTAATATAAAACATAATAATATAATATATAATAGGATACATTGAATGCATTTATTAAATACTCAGTTATATACATGACTAAAATATTTGAATTACCATTATTATTAGTTTAACAATTTGTAGGATTCTTCGTTATTTATTAATACTAACTACCTAATAGATTATATAATACATAAATATTAATTACAATATAAGAAAAGCCAATAGATAAATTAACTATTTATATTTTAGACGTAAAAAAACGAAACGTTCTTATCATTAATGGCGAAGATAAAAATAATAATAATAAAAGAGCGGAAATTAAAATTGGACCAATCAGAACAACCCGGTTCTGAGTACATATATTTGCAAAATACGCAACCCGACCGTCGTTGGTCGCGTATTTTGATATGTAAAGTTCGGGTTACCGCGAGCTTAAGACACTTTCGCGAGCCGACTCGCCGCGATTTGATTGCATATTCCGATTCTCCTAATATATACAAAAATTTGCGTAGTATTTAGAAAGTGGAGACGGACTTGCAAGTATCATCAAAGATTTTTTAAAGTTTGTGTTTGATATTTTTTTGATGTGTTATTTATTTTGAATTAGTACACCATATTTCAGTTAATTACTGTTTTATCTTATGTCGTGGGTTTTAGAAGTGTTTGGGAACCTTGCGCATGCTTATCAAATATAACTAGCGGAAGATTCGTGAACTTTCCACGATACAGCTCATTAGGGAAAATATTTAAATGTTGGTGACTAATGATCTTTTTTATTGTTTCATTTTTGATCGCTATTTTTGGGATGAATTTAAGGCACGGTGACACGACACTGTTACACTTGTAAGTTATAATTATCGTGGATAATGATTACGGATACACAGTGCTGCATTTAGAACAAGTACCGCCCTAGGCCCTTTTAAATATGACACCCCTACCCCAAGAAAAATAAATGTAGTATTTATTACTAATAAATTTATTTCATTATAAACAAATTAGATCAGTAGTAATTATTATATTATAGGTATATATTATTATTTATTATGTAATTATGCAGGTAGGCTCTCTTTTCGCAAATTCATGATCTGGTAACCAGATCTATGGCTGTCATAATATATGTCTGTACAGAACTGCATAATATTTACAAAGTATTACAATCAATAGTAGGTAAAAATTATGTTTTAATCTCAGATTTAAGAAATTAAATAGATTTTGTAATCTTATAAATTATTATCATATCTTAGTAGTTATAATATTTTTTTAAATATTGTCCTATGGGCATGTATTAGCTGTATACTTCAATGCTCTGATTAAAACGATAGTTATAGTTGTTTTATATGTCTATGTATATGAAATAATATAAGTACATCCATTGAAATAGTGACCCACTCAATGACACGGTATACACTCGAAACCTACCTACGCTGTCAACAAAGCGAATTCTCCGGTTTTTTTTTTTTAGTTTATAGAAATCGTAAATTATTAGATACATCTGGAAAAAAGTTCTGATGCCAAATTAAACTAACTATTTTTTAATTTAAATATATTTAATTTTGATTTTGGAATTGCTCAAACTAATAAAAAAAACTATTTTACAACTTACAAAATAATATAATACAGCTGATAAATATATGATCATGTTCAGTAACGCTTAATTTTTTTTTTCATTGTATAGGATATTCAATTTAATTTGTATTGGAACTACTATAATAATGTTAGTATTAATACAACTTTAATTTAAAATGTATTGTATTACAATTATGCAACTATAAAAAAATAATTAATATATGTGCAATATAGCAAAAATATATTGTTTCAAGGCTCCATTATCTATACCCTTAATGTAGCTCTAGATATGTAGATATACAGCTCATATGTGCAATTCAACTCATAATTAATTAACCACGATATGTATTGACATCGGCTTTGTAAATCTAAAAACTTAACGCAAGTAATCGTTTGATGTTCATGAATAACTTATCTAATTAATTTTAACATCCATGACCCATCGCTGTAAGTATGTCACATTCGAAACACAAATTCATAAAACGATTTAATAAAATATCTTAAAAATCATATTGAAAATTGAAAATAAATTAAAACTTCTAGTCTTTTTCAACAATATATTGGACAAAAATAGTAGATGCATTATAATTTTTAATTATTTTTTTTAAGGATTATTCAACAGTTTTGAAACGTAAATATATTTAAAATTCTGTTAAATCAGTAATAAATTCTTTTTGAAATGTGATTTTTTTTTAAATTTGTATGGGTAAACCTATATAGAACCAATAAAGTTCTCTACACCTGCTCAGCTGAGTATTCAATAAATACTATCAACCAGCGGATTCAATGAGGATTTAATGTTTGAAGTCCCTGGCATCATTCTTCACACAATTCTGCTTAGATTTTATAGTGAATAAATGATTTTAAAAATAACCCACGGGTCCTGCTATACATTTTACATCATATATCAGTATAGATGTATAATGTTTACAGTATTTTTGGATTTATTTATAAGGCACTATATTATGCCTATGTGTATATTATGTAGATAGGAACCTATATTCTGTACCAAGACACGTAATTTGTATAGTTTATAGATATTAATTTATCATAAACCTCTAGGTATACTAAAAGGTACATTTTTTCCTAGCACATTTTGTCATTTTGATATATTTAACAAAACAGTATTAAAATAACTAAACTAACATCATGAGTATCCAGAAAAAAAACTGGACTGACTTCACACGCACTCCATAATCATTTTTATACATTATCATTTATCTGTGCGAATAGTAGCTGTTGTAATAAAAATATATTATTCATTTCACGCTCTCGCTGAACAACTCGCCCGTGCCACACTCCCGTCAAACAACTCGCCAGTGCCACACTCCCGCGCGATTTATGAAAATTCTTGTACACGTCGTTATTGTCAATGTCGCATGAGACGACCCACGAAGATTCGAACACACTGCAAAATATGTTTTCTACGGCCGTGCAGTGGTGGCGGTCATACGGAATTATTACTGGCGACCGTGTGTGTGTGTAAGTACAAATACTATTTAAATACACATACGCGCGCGCGCTTGCGTGCGAAATAGTACACAATACACGCCTACAGCTTACGTGTGTGTGATTTATATTTATACATATGTATAGAAAATATACACACATAGTGGTGCACCACCAAGTAGGTATAGCTTGCGGAGATGGCGACTGTAGACAATCATTCGTCTATGAACCGCCGATAGTGAACGTTTGTTTTCCGATAAAAGATTATCATAATATATTCAAACATTTATTATACGCACATAATATGTGTGTGTTTTTATAAACATGCATTCGAATATTTAGACATATATAAATAATTGTATAAACGTATATTCTGATATATATATATATACATACATATATACATAATATACATGCATACATATAGACACGTGTGAGTGCGAGTGTGTTCGTTTATCGCACCGAATACAACGGGGGTCGATTTGTATACCTACATAATATTATAATACTTTAAAACCATTCAGATAAGGTCGAGACGGAAGAAAGAAAAAAATTGTGCTGCCATATTAAAACGCCCGATGACCGAGTACTATGACAGATTGTTTCGGATTATGTAGGTTATTCAAACAGGAACACTCCAGTGACAAGATGGGTAATGATCTGCCTAAACCGAACGAGAATTACGTAGTAGTACCGACCGGTAACAACAGTAAGTGATCTCAAACAAATCATATAATTTTATTTATTCTCTTATTCAATAACTGAATAATGATTAATTATTAACCATTCAATACTTTTTTATATTATTGATTTATTGTGTGTAACTACAATCTACAAATATATTGTACGTTACGCACATACGAACTACCGCGGTTATTGATTAATTAATTTAGATTAACATAATGTTATGTACAATCTATAATGTACATAATATTATTATATTTTATAATGAACCACACAACATATTAGCATCTATAAATATAATGTTTTACTTATAAATAATAGTTAATTTAATAAAATATATCATTAGCTTTATTTAACATTTATACAACCGTATATCTCTAACTCAGTATATTATTTTATTTTTAAAAATACAATTACTAAAATGTAATTAATTAAAATTTTTATACAAATAATGTGTAATTATACATGCAAATTTGTCACCACTATAAATGGAAATAAATTCATGACAATATCAACAAATATTTACTAATATGAAAATAATATAAGTACCTATAATATATAAATATATATTTAAAAACATTTTTTGTAACTGTACATTTTTCAGTTGTATTGTAACACCACTGGTAGAAATTGTTTTTAATTATTTTTTTTTGTATTTGGAATAATTACAATCAGTGGGTTTTAAGTAATAGATCATTACTAATAATCACACCTAGAGTTAAATTAAATGCCTATGCAACCTATGCACATAGTGTATATAACCTCTATACTTAAGTACAATCATAATTTCTATTAAATATAGAATATTTGTGTATTTACTTGTTGTATTTACATGATTGTAAATACAATGTTGTATTTACTTGGGTACTAAAATATTATCATATAATAGGTACTTAAACATTTTAATACTACCTACATGATTAAATTATAATATTACAATAATAGTAGTAGAATTTGCTTATAACATAATCTAAATAACACAGAATTTTATATTTTTACTTCCTTTTATAATTAGTGTTTAATAATAATTTTCTAAAATCTATAGACATTTTTACCATATTTTAATATTATTTTTAATTGTGTACCCATATAAATCTATGACATCATTCATTTTTATTATTAAAAGGCCAATATCTAAATATTATACGATTTACGAGCATCACTGGGTCATTGTGGGATTAAAATAACAACCGGTTTTGATTTAAAAACTGTATAAGTTGTCATTGCCGAAGGAGTATCTTGTCAACCTTGTCTTACTATAAGAATTTCTATTACTTATTTGGATGAAACCACTTCTCTTTACAAAATGTCTATGCTGTAATTATTTTGAAAATGTTGTCAACGACAATTATTATTAGTTTACTTAACACATCTTATTCATTTTTAAAATCTCATAAGTTTTGATATTTATTTTATACTAACAAAAACTATTATAATGTAGAATAAACTTTTAAAAAGTCAAATTAAGTTGTATATCTTTTACTTGTCTAATACGAATAAAGATATTTTTACGAACGATTAGCTATTTTTCCGTTTCGGGTGTTATATAATAGAAATTATATTTATTATCCTTTTTTTTAATATTTTATTTTTTTAATTGTTGAGATAAATATTTTATGCTAATAAACCTGTATAGTAATACAATTAAAAAATGGTTTTTCTACATTATATTATAATATTTTTCAATGCTCATCAATTAATACTTTTAATACATTAACAACTTTTTTTAAAAATTAAATCTATGTGTTTATAATTTGACATAATCTGAGAAGAAATTATTTTTAAACTACAGTAACCACTGTAAAATGTTTTCTGTTATTACGATAAATTTACATTTTACAATATTAATGATATTGTATCATGGATTTTGGATTTGACAAATAGTAACTATAAAAATGCCCAAGCTTGTATATGATAATATTGTGGACAGTACGTATTTTGTTTCTTTAGTTTAAAACTTTACCAATATTGAGCGCTAAACTTCGACAATGAAAATCAATATAGTATGTTACATGAACTATTATTATTCCTTATTAGTAATTTTGTTCGTAGTAAGTATCCAAGTAGTTGTTATCCACAGTTTATTTTCAGCGTGGCTAATTTGGTCATCAATTGTATTTAAATATAAACTTACTATGCACAATTTACGACCAAAACGAATTTTACAAAACCACAAAATTACCACAAAGGAAAAACATGGAGAAATATTTAGGTTTTTAAAATTAAACAATATTTTAATAAGAATAAAAATGTAAAATTAGAATTGAGTTTTTATACCTACAATAATAATAATAATAATCATATTGAACATTAAATGTGTGAAGAAAACATTTTTTTTAAAAAATATTTAACGATTTATATCCGTGTAAACACTAATAGATACATAATATACAATTATTAATTGTTACTTAACTTGATGCTCATGCGTGTACAACGGAAAAAGTAGAAAAGTCGAGCATGTAGTGCAACGTCCGTATGAAGTTGCATTTGAGTATGCAAAGAGGTGACTGAAAACGTTTAATTTATTTCGAAAAGACAACTTAACTTCATTCTTTGAACTCATATGATATTTTTAATAATTACAACGGTGTACTTAATTCTGGTGGAGAGATTATAATTATAGTTCCAGATAGTGTTTTACTATTACGAATTATTTTATAACAAATGAAAAAATATGAATACTTGAAATCAATAAAAATCTCAGTGGCGTATATAGTGGGAAAAGGGTTTACGGGCTTCAAACCCCACCCAAAAATATAAGTATGTATGAGTGTAGAATTATTATAATTAATTATACTGGCAGAAACTTCAACAATCATTATCATCCCTCAGAAATGAAATCCTATGTACGCTACTGAGAAATCTATGTTTATCTTGCACTAGTTGGCAGTTGGCACTATCTATATAACAAGAGTAGTAAATATCTACACAAATTTTATCTTACTACAAATTATATGTCATCTTAATTAACTAAAAAATATTAAAATATGAATATAAATACTGTAATACTTCTAATATCGAAAAATGAAAAATGTATAAGCATTAGTTACATTAGTACACTTTGAGGTATTAGGTATCAGTTTTCATATATTTTGGTTTATTTGTTGGGCTTTCAATTTTATAGTTGTAAAGACAAGATCTACCTTATTATTGAACTATAGCAACCTATTTAAATAATAATACATATAATACATAGTTTAACCCATTGTTGATTTCTATAGTTTGTAAACATATTATCATCTCATGATAAGAAAGACGCATTGAGTATTAGAATCTAGACTGACGTACGTATATCGTACAATTTTACATTAGGAGTAATTTTTTTTTTAAATGCAATTGTTAATTATTTTTTTAGCTTTCTATCCGGAGTATTGGTGTATTCAAATCGATAAACTGTATATTTAGATTCTCCATTATGTAGCTTACACGTAGGGACTTTTAGTTTTTTAAAAACATTTTAGGTATCTACTGAACTATAACTATAATGTCGTAATAATTTTTATCGATTTATTCACATTTAATTTTTTAAATAATACTAGATAGGTTTTACAACATTATACCATACATATTTTTAAACGATTGTTTTGTTATATTAATATTCATTATAAAATATAGTATATAAGTATGTTGTATAATAATTATAGTATTATACAAAAGACGAATTATTTCTTGTGCAGTTGACAGTACACTTGTATACCTACTGTCTACCTTTATACAGCTTATACATAAGTATGCACAAATGCCGTACAGTTATTACTAAGCTACTACTAAGCACAAAAAAAAAAAATGAAAACCTATTTTGTATTTTAATACAGGACACATATTTTTTACACGATTCCATATCATTTAATTTAATTAAAAGCTTATTTCATTGCCTATATTTAAGGAATGTGTCGTTTATTTTATTATTATCATTAAAAAAATCTCTGACCCAATTAAAACGATTTACAACATAAATACAAGCATAATATTACAATACAATTTGTTCTTCCAAAAAATGATCCATTCGTTCATATGATTTTTGTAACTTGTCAGATAATAAAATAACATAAATACATAATATATAGGCCGAGAATTTTGGATTTTATTGAGATTTATTTAAGAAATCGGAAAATAAATGCAGCTGTTTCAATCGAAAGAAATAATACAATTTAAATATATACATTTTTACCAATATAAAAAATTCAATTTCAATTTATCATCTAATACCTATATTTATTTATTTATATACAAGTAAAATGTAAATTATATATATTATATTATATCCATGCATTATTATATTATAAAATATTTCAGAAATAATATAACAAAAACATTTTTAACCGTATCTGTAGAATTTTTTGTCACGGGTTGTCCTAAAAAACGTTTAGTTGGTAAAAATGGGAAGGAAGATAATTTTTTTAAAAACTGTATTCCATTAGTATTAAAATATAAAATTCAATAAGTATTATAATTAAAATTTGAGAAAATTCAATTAGAACTTACCTTAAAACAACTAGGTACTCAATTCGTTCTAAAAGGTTGTATTGGGACTCAGTTCGTATGCAGCCAAATAAAAACCCCAATAGGTAATCCCTACGATAAACCCAATGTTATTTCCTGTGAATTAAAACACTATTATTGCACAAATCAACTCCAGTTGTAATTAATAAATATTATTCATTTTTAATTCGTACACTGTATTATTATAAAATATATGTACCATAGAAATAGCTAAAATAATTATGAAATTATTTATGGTTCAAAAATTAATTATATAAGTTATAATATAATTATGATAAAACGATAATATGACGAAAAAAAATTCTGAAAGTATTATTAAAATCGTATGTGATGAAGAAATGTCAAAAAATTTAAGTAGCTACTTATAACGTTGTACTATATATTATCATATAATTATAATAATGAACTTATTTAGAAATAATTATTTTGTTTGAATAGCAATACGCCGTAATAGTTACGACGTCTTCTTTTTACGTTTCGTAAATACCACCATTAGTTTAATTTTGATATAAAATATATAATGCTATATAAACGTTTTGAACTATACTAAAATTAGTAAGATATGAAATTAAATGTGTATAAAATATTATAATAACAATAGGTATACATATTATAATAATAATATGTAGTACGAATAAAATTATAATGGTCTTGTATTATTGAGATGTTTGATTTGTTCGGAGAAATGGCGAAACCGTGGTATTTTTGTGCTGTTATTTTATATTCGAAACAAAAAAAATGAATAAAGTAAAATATTTTTACTGAATGCCAAATATATTTTGTACATTTTTTTACGGGGTAAAAAATCGTCGAATGAGATGTCTTCACAAGTGGTTGTGATGTGTATATGATAAATAATAATACAATATACTTATTATGGTATTAGGTTGGAAGAAAAAAAATCCTTTTCGATATGAAAGATTATATAGGTAAAAAAAGTATACCGAATCGACACGAACTGTTTATTGGGTTGATTTAAATATACCTATTGACAAAAATGTGGAATTGTTAAAATTATAAAATGTTGTATACACGTACGTGACAAAATACGACAACTATGTCTTTATTGTTGATATAATATGATGTTACGGTGAAATCGGGCGAATAACGTATAATGTTACTGTGAAAGCCCGATTACTATAGGTAATGCTGTTTTACTAGTAAATACTGAAAATCATAATTTTATTCGGGCTTTTACTAAACTTGTCGTACACTATATATCATAAGATGAACAAATTGAGTTACTAAAAGTTGATTAATACATGATAAATAAAAGTGAAGCAAAAACTTGTGTTATCGTTATCGTTTTATTATTTTTATTACTGACTGTTTGAAGTTTACATATTAGTATCCTAATTGTATTACTGTGTTATGTGCATAGTGATTGTATTGAATTAATTGATGTAATTTTTTAGTTAACTGATATTATTTTGTTTAGTTTGATTTAAATATGACTAATATTAAAATATTTGATGATGTTTTAAATCCTATGATTAAAAATAAGGATTCTAGTCATACTTTTTATTTAACACGTGAAATTTACAATACGTATTTACGAGAAGGAAAAAAAGCAAGAAAGATATTATATAAAATAAATTCAACATGCAGTTTATATTTTAACAGATCAGGTGGTATGGAATTGATAAAATTATATGTTAAAATATATAAATATGTTAATGTGGAAACTTATACATGTGTTCTTTTGTTACACCAATATAACATAACGAAATTAATTCTCAGTGTTTAACTTCGGATTTCGATCGAAATAATTATCGTAATTTTATTAATAATATTAATAATTGTCGCACATTATTTGCTTTAGTTCTTGAAGTTATTGATGAACAATTTTATCGATTAGGATCTAAGGCTCAGACTTTAAATCAATCACTAGAAATCAATTTCGGTACTCTATATGACGAAAAATTAATTTCAATCGCCTATGCTCCAAATTTGTTTGAATACCTAATATAAAATTATAAATTTTATTTATTGTGCCAGCTTTAAATATTTAAATATTTTAGACTTAATTTTTATATTAATAATAATATAATAATTTATTACATTATCTTCCTTCTTAGTATCTGCTTAAAAAAATGTTTCCTAATCACAATAATTTTTAATATTTTTATTTTTGTTATTTAACTGACTGCAGAGAAAATAGAAAATATAATTAGTACAATAATTATTGTATTGGTACTTATTTTTAATTGATAAAAAACATATCTCTTTACAATTCGGGAAATGCTTTTTTAATTACAATTTATTAGAAAGGTCACACAATATTTTTTTTTTTTTGTGGAAGTAAAAAATAAATAAATTAATATTGCAGTTTATATGTTGTCTATATTGTAATTGCAAGTATTTATATGTTAATTAACAAGGATTTAAACAAAGTGAAGCAAAGTGCAAAGAGAGATAGATACCTCTTAACATACTCTGAGACCATGCCTATGAGGTAATAACTATAATATTGTTATAACAAGTGTTATATAATATATGAGATGTTTTTGGCAAAAATTAGTTCAACATTCGTCTTTCCGTGTATTACTATAATAGTATGTTAAATAAATAAATTATAAAATATCTTTAAAAATAGAGGTTGGCATACCGTTTTCGCTCAGAATCGTTTGTTATATGTAATGATTTATAATTTAATTCAACTTTAATACATTCATTACAGTGTCCAATGTGTGCAGTGATCTACTTAATGGCGAGGTGCACTTAAAACCTTCTATGCAGCAAAACGACTTCCCCGGTTTTATATTTTAATATTTTATATCAAATGCATATAAAAATAATCAAATGTATATAATAATAATATATATTAAAGTCTATGGTTGTATTTTTTGAAAACAAAACGAACATTATTATCAATAGAATCGCATCTCCCGACTCCCGTCTCCCACGCGGTTATTTTAATTATACATTAAAGTTGTATTCTAAGTTTGGATATGCTTTTTATAGGTACCTACTTATTAATTTGTCCTATAAACATTGTGTAACAATATTCGAAATAATAACACGTTATAACACCGTAACTTATCTATACCTAAAATGTTAAAAGCATATTATTATTATGTTAAATTTCGTGTGGGTGACAACTGAAAATTATAGTATTTTGTTTCGTTTTTATAACCATTCTACTTATAAAAGCTGTGTCATATTTTAAAATAAGTGTTTTATATAATAAAATTCAAAATAAAACGTTATGTACAATACCTACTTATATAGTTATACCATTGATTATATAATAGATAGGCCCATGGGCGGATAAGCCATTTTTGGCCTACAGGGAAATTTTAAAAAAGGGCTCCTACATGAAAATAGTGAACTATATGAAATAACAAAACAAATTTTTAAGAAACATTAATTTGTTTAAAAATAATTTAGTATTTTATCAAATACTAGTATGGGCTCCTAGTACCTAAACTATTAATGATTTCTTCAGAATTAATTTTGTTGAGAATATTTTTCTCAAAATTAATTAACAACAGACTTTCTAAATAGATTTTGAACTATAGTATTTCTCAAATAATTGTTGACACATTTTAATTTAGAAAACGTGCGTTTGCATTCTTCTTAAGTAATGGATAAAGTAAGCATACATTTATACGCAAAGTGAAGGCCACAATATATATTTGTGTATAAATTATATTTTACCAACACCAAAACAGCATATAACACAATAGTTGGCCGGATGCGGGCCGATAAGAATTTTTTTTTTTGCAAAATATCATAGATATAAGATTATAGGTTAGATTGTTTGGACTATTATATTATATTTCTAATTTCTATTGCAATTTTATAATATTAATGAGTCGTTGCGTCAAACAACAAAAAAGGGGCAATGGATCTTAAAGGGGCCCAGTGGAAATGCCCGACTTCCCTGTAAGCTTATTCGGCTTATATGTACATAGACAGCCTATGCAATCACTCACCACGGAGCGATGCAATGGCGTTCATTCAAACATCTCGTTTCTGGCATTTCTGTATGAAATTAATTATTAAAAACATTGCAATTTTAAAGTAAATATTAACATAAACATGAAATTTAGCGAGTGAATGCAATGACTGGAAGCCGAATATTGTTATAGTATTGGTTATCTGTCTATTATATAATCAGTGATTATATATTATTCTTATGACTTGTGATATACCGATACCTTTCCAGTAAAATGTGAACGTTATTTAAATCAAATTATTATTATTTTAAGCAGTTAACATAATACATACTTAGTTTGTATATATATATATATATATATATAACATAATATATCATATTATATGCTGAGGTAAAAGACGTTATAGATTGAAATAACATTATTTTCTAGTAAATATCGAAAATTATTAATTACTTAGCAAATTGAATGTATAATATGACCAGCAATCTTCGTTATTTATTATTTTTGTGGTTTTATTATTAACAATTTCAACACGGAATGGAAATATTGTCGTTATCTTAAAGGCGTTATAGGCTATAGTAATCTAGTATCTACAACCGTGGACGGCGAGCGCCAAGCTTATACTTGGTGTACAGCGTGGTATTTACTATTCACTACTCGTGTACGAACAGTGTGGATTATATCTATTTAAAGTTGATTATTGTCGTCATATGTACCAGAAACTGTTTTATGTAGAAACTTTTAGATACTATTTGTTATTTGTGTTAGTATTTATGGATGGACTTTAATGTTTAAATTCAATTTAACAAACGAGTATTATATATTTATATCTGATAAAATTAATAAAATAAGTTTTATATATGAATACAATGCTATTCACAGTGATATCACAGTGCATAGGTACCTTACATAACATGTATAAGATGAATAAATCCTATCAAGTAGTTGTAAAGTTTTAAGTTATGCAATTTGAAATTTCATAGTTCTGTGTCATGTGAAAATAAATAATAATCGTATTGTTTTATTATATTATTACCTGCATACTTTTTTTTCAATCAGCATAATATTAAAATAAATATAATTTTTCATTTTGCGAATAAAATTATATATGAATACAAGTATTATCACTATTATATAATAATAATAAATAATTATGTCATACTTCAAATGAAATATGAATATTATTAACTAATTTTGTTCGGAACTAACGTAAATCTTTAGTATATAACGTTATAACCCAATTATATTTGTCGATGTGTTTTATTATAACATATTAAATATTTACACATACATTTAATAAAATAGCGTTTACATACTACGTTGCTAAGTAATGCTATATAATATATATATTAAAATGTCTAAGTTCGGACGATATTAGTTTGTATCACGATTATCTGGTCTATAGATAACCGTGGTTTGTATATAGCCATATAGGTACTCGTGCCGGAAAATGTATACAGTCGACATGTTATAACTATAATTATTATTATTATATCTTGTTCTTGAGTGTTACGAAACGTTAGGTACAACGCCCTTCGCGTGGACACGTATTTTTAGACTTTAAGTATTTCTATAATAATAAAGTACAATAATATTTTATACATAAAAAAATCTACCGTGAACAGTATAAAGAACTGCCCACTCACTGATTTATTACACTTGCGCGCGGTCTCCATACGCCGAGAAAGATCATTTGGTGTATTTTTAGTCTCCAAATTATAATACACTACATTAATAATAATTATTATAAAATTATGTGATTGCAAAATGAGACATTAATATTTTATTTTATTTTATTAGTTAAAATACATGTCACACGTGTGTATAATACAGACTACACTATATAAATTATTTTGTCAAATAATTTTGTAAATATGCAATGCCATATTTTAATGGTCCACAGTCGGGTACTCCGATATTTGTATCCTTCACTGGTCACCCCCACTAAGTCAAGCATTCATAGTATATACATTGTTGTCGGGTCCACATGAAATAGTAACAAAAACTTTTCTATCATAGTCCAGGACGGTTTAAAATTTAAAAACGCAGACACTATTTTGTTTTAAATTATTATTATATCTGTTATGAATAGTACTCGAAATACTTTTTAAAGTTATTTATAATTTATTATTTCTAATAATAATATAACTTAAAATATTCAAAATAAAAAATTCACATAACCACAACCAGATATTTGTATATACATTTTTTTATATACATTCATACATAATACTTAGTATATTGTATTAATTTCAACAAAATATTAATGCAAGCATTACTGTAATAATGTAATAAAATAAACAGTTTATTTTATACTAAAAAAATTGTTATTTCTAGAATACTGTAACAATTTAGGGGTTAAATCTACGTTGGGGAGAATGCTAATTGCTAAGCCTACAAAACATCCCTTAGTTGCAGAATTCATGTCGATCAATAGACCTTAAGATTATTTTTATAACAACATTTTACTATTACTAGAGGTTAGACGACAAGTTAAAGAATCATTAAATGTGTAAAATATAACTAGGCATATCTATTACATTAGTTTAAATTAAGTTACAGGTGATTATTTTATGTGTGTTTATAAATGAAACCACTACATATTTCTTTACTTTAGGTTAAGTATTCAGAATTCTGAAAAAAACACATCAAATTGTTAAAAAAAAAATGTTTTATGTTATATCGTTGGTATATGTATTTGGTTATGCAGTGTTACGACTAGTACCTACTGTAATGATTTTAAATCAATATTTTCATATAATACAGAGTAGAGAACATAATACCTTTGTTTTACCAATTTATACCAGTATTTATGTTATAGGTACTAACCTAACTACCAGTAGATATCTACCTACATTTTAATATTGTTTTACATAGGTATTATATCCTGTACAATTTATGTTTGAAAAAAAACCTTTACATCTCTGAAAAGTAAAAGTAGATTGTAGATATAATTGATTGATAAAGTTAATCTCTTATTAAAATAAATATGTTTTACGTCCACAATACATATTGCAAAATAATGTATACGTGTAATAACTAATAACCAACAAATAATATAAACCTTACTATGTAGATTGATTTAACTGTTAGATGCACAATAATTATAATTGTATATATTCAATTATAAAAAGATTTCTAACCATTCAAATGTTTTCACTCAATTGTATCTTCAATGGTAGGTATGCTATATTCAAATATGCAGATATTCGGAACAGGGATAGGAGGACGGATCTCCTCCACGATATTTTGCTTTTTCAAGTGAATAAACTACTTAAAAGCTCTCGGCACGACTTCAAGACGAGTACACGAGAAATGTTCTTTTTTTTTACACGCACGCAATTATGTGGATACGCCCACGCCGGCCCACTAATCGCGTGCCCTCCGGAGCATAATATATCGCCGTCGTCATTATTATGTGCAGCGACTGCGGCTATACAACGACGTTTAAAATTAATATAGGTAATGTCGTAATCGTCATTATCATCGTCGTTGTTGTTTACATGTATATTATGCAATTTCGTCCTACTCGTATCATAATATCCGGAGGTCGGTGCACGTGACATACGTTTATGCTCGCGTCGTATTTTAATTTTGCATATTAGTATATTACATAAGAATACTAAAATATAAACGCTGTTTGGCGTACGAAAAACCGGATACGAGAAAAGAATATTTTCACTATAAATTTTTTTCTATTCTCTCATGGACAAAATCAAAAAATATAAAAAACCTTTTGTAACAATGAGGAATCTGATATCTCGAAACGCGACAAGACTAATATAGTAAGTTGTAACCTTTACATATATTTACGTTACTATTTACTATTTACTATATAGTCTGAATTATTTATTAAATTATGC
This sequence comes from Pentalonia nigronervosa, assembly GCA_014851325.1. Lineage (NCBI taxonomy): Eukaryota > Metazoa > Arthropoda > Insecta > Hemiptera > Aphididae > Pentalonia > Pentalonia nigronervosa. The sequence goes on from JACXSJ010003127.1 coordinate 24,245, forward strand.
TAGATAAAAACGAAAAATGTGCAGATTAAAAATATACGAGTATAATACTGTTAAATTAAAATTTTAAAGAATATTTGAAAAACTAAGAAAACGATTTTTATTTATACCCTCCTCTCTTCCCCAAAGAACCCCACCAAATTCCTTTAATCACTTCTCATTTTACAGGATACCATAATTTTTTTGATAAACTTATAAATTTAATTTTAAATTTAGGATTAAATAATAGACATAATTTTAGGTATTTTTAATGTATACAATTAAATAATGCAATTTTAAAAATAAATTGAATTACATGAATGTTTTCAATCCGAGATTTTTTCTAATATATAATATTAAACAGATTTAAAACGGTGCAGAGAGCATTCCCTTGGTATTTCATTTATCCAACATATGTACATATTACTTATACCTAGTAGAAAGTAGTACCTATATAGTGGTATATTGTAAACACAATTAAATATATTATTATATTATAAAAAAATCGGAAGTTTTCGACTGACTTTATCAAATTTTGGTTTCTTGGTTCTTATATTATAATTCCCAACTAATATCATAGTGCACAATATTTCATAACTGTAACTTAAATACAGCTGGCAACTTTATGATATATTTAACACAACTCGGTACTCGGATACCTCTATATAATATGGTGCACTCTTTAAGATGATTTTGGAATATTCTATAGAATATAAATTCTTATAAAAATGCTTTTTGTTATTAAATATTTATTTAAAATTCTAATATCCTATAATAGTTTTGTATATAGATAAAGATAAGTAAGTACATTAACAACACAATAACACGAATTAAGTTTAATTATATATTACTATTTGTTTCAATCCATAAATATTATTATTATATATTTTCAATAAAAATTTTGTTTGAGAATTTTGTACTCATTATCCACAGTATATTACAATATTTACTATATAAATGTTTGTTTTATTTTGTAGTTATTCGCCGATCACCAAACACGACTGATATGGGTCCACTAAACTTAGAATGGATTAATTACTGCTTTGTAAAGAATGGACAAAAACATAGGACTGATAAGTATTATTGTATGTGCGAAACGAATCCAACTTTAGTGGTACGCAGAGGACTTCCTATTTGCTTTTACTTGAAATTCGACAGAGAGTTTGACATGGCTAATGACAATGTGTCGTTCATGTTTAAATTGGCTGGTAAGAACCAAGAACTTTATTATACCTATAATGTAATATATTTGTACATATTTGGTGTATTATTTATTAAATTAGGCACAAGCATTTTCGCTTGGTTAAGTTAGAACGCAAGGTTGCGGAATACAAGAGCAAATATAACCGTAAAACTGAAAAACTATAGTAATTTCAAAATATTGTTTTATAGCTTAATAGATTTTATAAGTAGAGTCGTGGAGAGCTAAAAACAATATAAAATAGACAAACAATAAAATTGAATGTTATTCCCGTCCGATACCACGACACATGCATTATGCATATTTATTATCCTTATACATACACATATATATATATATATATATATATATATATATATATATATATATAAGGATTATGTTAACCAATTTTGAACTAGGTTTGAATAGTTTTCAGTATAACTTTGAAAACTATTAAACGCAAACAAAAAAATATCTTTATATAATTGTCTTCAGTGATTGAAAATCACAATTATAAAATAAGTACCTTAAGATTTCGTAATAAAAAAAAAATCTATTAAAAACAAAATATGAACAATGGCTAGTCACCATACACACAACACCTATATTAAACATAGGTGGAAAAATATGCTAAATAAAAATACGATGATTGTCATTAAAACCATTCATAATGCATTATTATTAATTATTATCAACTGTACATAGGAAATGCGTCCAACCCGTCGAGTAGGTAGGTGTTTTTAACCTAACTCAACACGCCTATATTGCTGTTAAGATTGCATAATTAAAATTATTCTATATGAACGACAACTGAACCCCACGTGATACAGTAAAAATGAATAATATGCGTATGAGTGCAGTACGCGATGCACATTATGTATTAAGTCATCACAAATATAGTAAGTGCACACAATGTATGGCGGCGTGTGCATATGTGGTCATTGCAAAATATAAGGAAATAATTATTTGTAATAATTTTCTTTTTTTGTCTCATCCTTGTCCCAGTTATATCATTTCTAAATTTTTTCTCGGCCGCCTAATTGACGGGCCACACGCACCTGTGGTAAAATAATATTCTTCAGAAAAAAATTGTTCATTCAATCAAGTACTTAGATCAACATGTGATATTTGTTATTCAAGTATGTTGTACAAATAAGTCATAAACACATTTTTCAACTTCAGTAAAATCAGTATAATATAATAGACTCAATTTGGACAAAAATAATATTTCGCAGTTTCTCTCTTATTTAATGAGATCTAATGTACAAAAATCGTAATATTATGTCCTAAGTATTATGTACTAATTAATTTTGTATCGTTTTAGTAAAACAAAATAAATATTTGAAATTTATCTAATACAATGTTTGAAAATGTTCAAAATGTTGGTTTGTATAACAAAGGGTCATTGGGAACATTAAAATATCAAATATTAAATATTTGTTTATACTTGAATTTCCACTTTATAAATGTATATTTACTATCATAATTATAATTTATAACAGTTCTTATATTTTTACTACAGCAAAACACGTTAATTTTGATGTTGCTTACTAACTATTTGTCATAATACCTCTGGGGATATGATAGGCTATATGCATTTATATTGTAAATTTGTATCTACTATTGATTTTTTGTCGTCTGCTCAAATTTTTATTTATTATTCAAAGAAAAATGTTCAATATACACAAAAATATAAGTAACGATACGTAAGTGTACTGAAAAATAAAAGAATTAACAAGAATAACATTATTGAGAGAAGAGACTCTTTGGTAATACCCTCATAAATATAATTATTTAAGGTTTATAATAATTAATAACTAATGAGTCTGTTGCACTTTGAAATTACAGTGAGGAATTAATAAATTCAATGTGAATTAAAAATGAGAATGATTAATAGGAAAAAATGTTTGGAAAACAAATTTAGATGCCTTATAAGAATAGTCATTTTTATTTATTTTTTAAATTTTTGATGTATTAATTGTTGCATCTAATACTTTTGTTATATAATAATGTATATAATATATTATTCATAACAGAAAAAACTATATTTCTTTCGGAATGTCTGAAATGCCTTAAACGACATGACTAAAACTGACCAAAAATGAAAAATAATAATTTATTACAATATTGACATCCGCTGCCGGGATAGTAATGAAATATGTAACTCAAAATGCTATAGTAGTTTACCTTTCATGTATGCAATTACATTTGAATGAAAATTAATTTAGTTGTATAAATATTAAATTTAGTTTGTATAAAATAATATGTGCTCCTTCGCCTTGATTTTAACGCCTAGTGATTTTTTGAAATCATAGTATCATTTCTCAGATATTTATTATAGGCATTGTCAAAAATGACACGGAATTAATAACAAACCTACATAATAAGACAGTCTAAACAGATAATTTCATAATTTCCTTCGTTCTTGACAGTTACTTATTATCATAATTTCCGGTAATGTATATATATTAGTTATTACTACGGAATGTGTGTTCACATTATAATCCACACCTACTTATAATTATTAAGGGAAAACTAATACAATTTACCTAAACGAATTCAAACAAATATCATTTCATTAAGTTTATAACATATATATTATTTTAATTTATTTTTCTACTATTTTACCTAAAAAAATAGCATTTATTTGTATTTTACTTTTATTTTTAACTAATCCCACATGATGCCTGTAGTCAGTGAATAATGGTTAATAGTTATAACTTTATTAGTTATAAGGACTTACGCGTTTCGTAATACCACATATATAATTTCGCCTCTGCTAATTTATACAAGTTTTTTTATTTAATGTACCCAAGACTGTTAATCATATTATATCGAGTAAACGCATATATGTGTCAATGGCCTATCAATGTAAATTGTCATTGACGCACATGTGCGCAATGGTAGTGAAAGGGTTAAATTTAATTAATAATTTATATTTTAAGTAAAATATGTTTCAAGTTTCTACAATTACTCTTTGAATCACATTAAACAAACTAAAATCATGATTTTACACATGAGTATCTGCTATTAGGTTAATTTAAACTACAGACGCTCATTAAAATTATTATGGAATTACATTCAACTTTCTTTTTATTCTAGTAATCAAAGCTTAAGTGTATTAAATTTTCAAACCTTTGGTATAAATATTAACAATTTTATGAATTTTTAAATTGTTTTTTTCCTTTCATACTCATAGTTGCTTATAAGCAACTCATATTTAAGACTCTAAATCTGATAAAATACACTATCTATCGATGATTAACTGAACTAATGATTATCACTTTTTATTTATCAACAATTTATCTCTTTTTATCAATTTTTATATCAAGAAATTTCTCTTTAAATGTTTATATGTTTATTTTATTTGATTAACGTTGTATAACTATAGCTCATCTGATATTTATGATTGCGTGATATGCCTATTTTTAGTTTTTTTTTTTCATATAATAACTCATAATTTATCTATAGAAACGAAAAACAACCAATTTATTGATAATGATATTGAAGTACTATACATCAAAAGTTTATTTCTTATAAGCAACGATGGTCAAGAGAAGCACTTATTAATTATTGTTATGAACACGCACTTAGCGACTCCGCAACAAATAAAAATAACGAGACGAAATTACTTTGACTTTAAATTGTATTCTTTATTTAATTGTAATAATGTTTTAATAAAATAAATGCTCTGAAATGGTCTGTAATGGTTATACGAGGTGTGGCAATTAAGTAACGAGAATTTATTTTTAGTTCCTATAGTGGTAACAATGACATCTTGAAAATTTATTGACGTTAAGTTCGCGAGCTTATACACAACTTAGTCAAGTTTGATAGTGATCGGTGTAATATTTTGTGCTCTGCGATTTTTCAAAGTTAGTAGTGAAGGGTCGTGACGTAAAAAATGTGTAA